>JANHAO010001281.1:0-33901 GCA_026873985.1 Saraca asoca
TCTTTTCTTTTCTTTGTAGTTTTCTACCTTCCATGGAAGGCTGAGTTTGTAATCAGTCCAAGGGTTGACAGACTTGAAGATTTATTTTGAGATCTTGATATTCTATTCTGCATCCAATTATTGGTCATTTCTTTCCTTTTTTCTCTCTATTTTGCTATGAATATCTGAGATGAATGGCTTTATTTGATTTAGATGTTATATAATTGTTGCTTAATGATCAATTATAGGAAGAGGATAGGAAAACTAAGCAATTTATCAAACTTTTGATGGGTTGTTTGTTGGCTGAGTTCTGCTTAAGACTCATTAATCATTCCAAAGCTTCTTGTTATAATTTTAAGCGATAGAATATGATTAACAATTGAATGAATATTTAGTAATCAAGGAAGCATTAATGTTAAGCTTAGTTGATTCCCTTGGACTGGTTGATTTATTTTCTGTTATTTTCATTTCTGCATGTTAGTTAGCTGTTAGTGTAGTTATTGCCAACCCCCCTCATTTCTACCTCCTAATCTGATTGATATTATCCAAAAAATGATCCAAGGGCTCGACCCGGTATTACCTATACTACAAGTAGTTTAGGTAGCTCAGTTTATAAATTTCTAATCCTAATTGGCCTCGACAATAGATCAAAATTTTGGCGTCATTGTGGGGGATCATTTTAATTTTATCAATCTTATTAGAAGTGTTTTTATGTACTAACCATCACTAACATTTTGTTTTTGTAGTTGTTTCTATCATTTTCCTTGTTTTTCCCTTTTTCAGTTTGTTTTTACACTTACAGTAGCACTACTCTTTACTGGAAGGACCATCTCGGATTGAGCTAAATTTTGGTGGGTTGATAGAAGACACCATGCTGATCAAGGCTTATGGAAAAAGCCATAAGCACCACCTGGTTTGGCCAAAATCCATCATTTAAACCACTTTTTCCTTTTTTTTAAGATTTTTTATTTAATTTTTGGGTTCCCCTTAGGTGTAGTTTTCATGTTGTTGTGGTCCTGCAATTTTTAAAAATGTGTAGATATGTTAATTAGTGTTGTTTTGAGTGATTTTTAGCCTTTGTTATTGTGTTATTATGTTTTCAACTTTCTATCACTATTTCAGCCACTTTAGTGTAGTGTAGTGTTGCATATCTTGTATTTCTGCATCCTGCATGTTGTATGATTAGGTCCTCTAGTAGTCTTTTATTTGACATTAAACCTGAAATTTAGAGGACCTTGATTTTGAGATAATGGAAAATAGATTGGAGGAGTTGACCTCCTTAGTTAGGCAACTTGTATTGAGACAAAAGTAAAGGCAATTTCAATCCTCAGCACAACCTTGTCAAATCTATTCTTGGTTAAACCATCCAGTAGACTAATATCCTACACTTCAAGAAGACCATTATGGATCCTAAGCTATTGCAGTAGGCATTTTTCCTGATGAACATCAATATCAGCAGCAGTAGCAATTTTATGAGCCTTATCCTAATGCATATGACCCTGGATGGATGGGCTATTCTAATCTACAATATGACAATAGTTCTGGTGAATTTTAGCAGTAGTAAATTTATAAGCCTTAGCTTGATGCATATGACTTTGGATGGATGGACTATTCCAATCTGCAATATGATAGAAATTTTGGTCAATATCAGTAGATGCAGCAACCATTTATGCACGAACAAGACCCTACAGTAGCTATTCAATCTGAGCCTACATTGGAGGAGTTGATACAGCAATTGGCAACTAATACTATTAAGTTTCAACAAAGAAGAGAAGCCACGATGCAGAACTTAGAAATTCAAATTGGATAATTGGCTTCCTCACTAAGTCAGTTGTAAGCACAAGGTCCTAGCTAGATCTTACAAGATAAGCCAACTAACCCTTAACCAGCAAAGCCTAAGGCTGAGTATAGTGCAAACCAGATGGATTTATTTATTGAATCAGTTAAGGACACTTATGATGAGCTTCATGCTGAAATTCCTAATTTGGTTGAGTTTGATGATTCTTTCTTTTCCTAAACAATTAACAATCCTTTAGAAAAATATATGGTTTCTCAATTAGATGTCATTGATTTGCCAATGCATGATATGCATGTTAATGATGTGTATGATGATATACTAGCTGAGTTTCCTGAAATTATTGAATTCCTAGATGTTAATTGTTCTGGATGTTCTATTTTTAGTTGTGATAAGAATAGCATGTGTGTCGCATGTGCTGAAATTTCTGCATATATGAGAAATGATCCTCCATGTTTTGAAATTTCTGCACAATTGGGATATAATGCTGCACGTTTTGAGTTTCTTGATTCCTTGGGATGTAATGATGCTGCTTTGAAAGAAATTACTCAGTTTCCAAGTGATGTTGCAGTCCTTTCAACAGAATCCATTCCTTCAATGCAGCAGCCACCAAGATTTTCAGTCAACAGAAGCCAAGAGCAAGCATCAAAAGAAGAAGATCTTGAACTAGAAAAAGAAACAGATGTAGAAGAGGATTTAGCACCAGTAGAAAGAGAAAAATCAGAACAAGAAAGGAATTTAGAAAAAGAAAAAGAAGAAGAATTAGAAGAAGAAAATAACCTTTAACTTGAAGTTACTAGTGTTGCTCCTCCATTCCCTAAGAGAGAAGAACATAAGGATATAACTATAGGGCAAGACATGTTTATTGTTATCCAAAGAAGGTTTCCCCACACTTTTAAGGAACCAGAAATTTACATTTTGGAAAGACCTCTGCTAAAATTAGCCAAGACAACACTGCACATTCATGATGGCACACTTAGCATTGATTATGATGGAGTAACAATAAGTTTTAATATCCTTCAAGCTATGACATGCCCTACTGATGATTTTTCTCTTTTGTCTATTGATCTTATTGATTTATTAATGCAGGATATAATTCAATTAAATACCAATGTTGAATCTAATTAGCTTGATGTGACAAAGCATAAGGAGTCCTAAGCAATGCAGCCACCATGTCTAGCTCTAGTCCCAAGCCATCTAAGGATCATAAAACTGTGCATACCTTCTTCCCTCATCAAATGGTTGTTGTTAATAACCATATTTGACTCTGATGGAAGATGGAGAAGGTCAGCTTGCAAGTAGCCTCGTACATCAATTCTACAATTACATAAGGTTGTTTCTTACCCCTTTCTTTTACTTTACTTATCCTAGATTTTTTACTGATCATATTTGTTTTGGTGCTATATTGAATTTGAGCTTTCATTGAGGACATTGTAAAATTTACGTATGGGGGGTTTTGAACTTTTGGGTTTGTTGTGCTTTACTTTGAAGTGTTATTTTTCATTTGAACTAAATCAGAATTTTTGCTGCATCACAAAAACCAAAAAAATTTTGCAATGTAGAAACTAGAAAATGCAGAAACCAGAAATTAAAAAGTTCTACAAAACATAACAGAATTTTTCAAAATAGAATTTCTGCAAACAGAAAATTCTTCAAAAAAAATAGAATTACAGAAAATTCTACAGAATTCTGTAGGAAACCAGAATTTTGTAACTCTTGTTATTGTTCATAGATGATAAGTTTCTTTATGCTTCAATTGAGTTGCAAGTGATTTTTATGGTTGCATAGCATGTGTAGATAAATGATCTTGAACTTGATTAGCATTGTGATGAAATTGTATTGCTTATAAATTGATTTTGGTAGATATATATCTTGAGAGATTTTCGAGCTTATTGTTAAATATTCTTAATAGAATTCTCTTCTTTCTTATGCGAGAATATTCTTCCTTGGTTTTGTTGCTCTAGAACTTACTTTGATTCTTTTTGATATTACATTGACATGCATGCATGAAGATGATTAAGGCATTTCTTTGTTTGAATCATTCTTTTCCTTTTAGCTTACCTTGTAATGAATTTACCATTATTAAACCCTTGAACCATTTAACCTTTCTTCTTAACCAAGTGAGGGGGAATGTGCTATAAAAAGGCAAAGTGTGACTCATGGAAATGTGCTAAAAGAGAAGTGAAAAGGTAAAGTGTGACTCATGATATTGGTCATGAAAAGAAAAAAAAGAAAGAAAGAAAAAGAGAGTGCTAAAAAAAAAAGAAGTGAAAATGCAAAAAACCAAAAAATTCCACATACTTCTCCATAAACTCTGCATAATTCTGTAGAAATAAAAAAAAAAGGAGAAAAAGAAAAAGAGGTGGAATCTATAGCAAAAAATTTTGCATAATTATACCCCTCTTTGATGTTAAATTGCCATATTCATAGCATTCACTCCCTTTCCTTTCTTTTCCCTTTGGCCACATTACAACCTTGTGAAGTCCTTATTATTTGTGTTATGCATGTGATTTTTTAGTAGTGCAGATTAGATGATAAGCAAGCATATGGTAGTGTATCTTCATGGAATGAATTTGAGAGAAACACTTTCCTATCCTAAACACAATGAGAGTTGTGAGGAAAGCTTCCTTGTAAAGTCTACCAAGTTGATCTCCCTTTTAATGACATGACTTTGCTAATTGGTTTAAGTTTTGAATTGAAAAGATGAGCTTCAAGATGCTATGTGCCCTAAATTTGGTTACATTCTTGTTTGTAATAAGATTCTCATCATTGCTGAAAAATACTAAAGGTTTTGTATCTTCTTGTTGTTCTTTTGACCCTTGTGTTCTGTTTTGTATTTTGCCCGAGAGTGCAAAAGCTAAGTGTGGGGGAATTTGATAACAAAATATTTCACTCATTTAATTGTCCTCTCACTAAGCTTTTTAAGTTCCAAAAGTGACTTACTTCAACTGTGTTAGTGCATATTTATGATTTTGTGTCAATTGGAATCATTGTAGAAATATTGCATTATTTGGCCATTTTAAGCAGTTTCTGTATTTTGATCATAACTCAAGCTACACTTGTCTAATTAATATAATTCTTATCTTGTACGAAAGTTAAGACATAGCTCTACAACCTTCATGAAGACCTCCAAGGCTAAATCTCACAATTGGCTATCTAAATTTGGAGTTAAATTCCAAACTAGAATATTATCTTAGGAAGCCTGACCCCTAAGCACTTATCATGCAATATCTAGAGTTGTAAAATCCTAATTGAGGTCAAACTAAGCCCAAATGGAAGCTGAGACATAAGGCCACATTTCTTATGAAGACTTCTAGAGCTGAATAGATCATTATGGATGTGAAAAATGAGCTGCAACATAGAGGTAGAATTGTTGTGAGTTAGGCCTCTACAGAATTTGGTTTTAAAGCCCCCAATTGGCATGCAACTTAAGCCCAATGGATCAACCCTTGCACCAACTCACATTTAACCAGCTGGAAGTCATTAAGACAGTGAGAAACCAGAGAATGTAGTCTACAAAAGGGTAGAACATGCAAGGAGAATGGCAGCAAGCAAAACTAAACTACACAGCCTTCATCATTGCCTACTCACCAACCATGCAGCTAGATTCTCTTGGCCCGAGCAAAGTCATTTTAGTTTAAAGTTTTAGTTCAGTTTTTCAAGTAATTTTTTGCAAGTAGTTTTAGGAGATAGCAAAGTAGTGTAGGACATTTTTCTTTTCTTTTCTTTGTAGTTTTCTCCCTTCCATGGAAGGCTAAGTTTGTAATCAATCCAAGGGTTGACAGATTTGAAGATTTATATTAAGATCTTGATATTTCATTCTACATCCAATTACTGGTCATTTCTTTCCTTTTTTCTCTCTGTTTTGCTATGAATATCTGAGTTGAATGGCTTCATTTGATTTAGATGTTATATGATTGTCGCTTAATGATCAATTATAGGAAGAGGATAGGAAAACTAAGCAATTTATCAAGCTTTTGATGGATTGTTTGTTAGTTGAGTTCTGTTTAAGACTCATTAATCATTCTAAGGCTTCTTATTATGATTTTAAGCCATAGAATATGATTAACAATTGGATGAACATTTAGTGATCAAGGAAGCATTAATCTCAAGCTTAGTAGATTCCCTTGGGCTGGTTGGTTTATTTTCTGTTATTTTCGTTTCTGCATGTTAGTTAGCTGTTAGTGTAGTTACTGCCAACCCCCCTAATTTTTACCTCCTAATCTGATTGATATCATCTAAAAAATGATCCAAGGGCTGGATCCAGTGTTGCCTATACTATAAATAGTTTAGGTAGCTCGATTTATAAATTTCTAATCCTGATTGGCCTTGACAACCGATCAGGCATCAACTTGTTATTACTTATTTGATATTTTGTTATTATAGGGAACATTGGATGCTTTGTGTAATATATCTTGAGCAAAATGCTATTTACTAGCTTGATCCCTTAGGGCATCCAATTCACAAGAATATCAAAACCTTAAATGATCACGAGTTGTTTTGTTAGTTAAAATTTTGTTTTGGAATTTATGTTATATATGATTTCCTTTATTAATATACCAATTTATTGTATGAGTCTAATTCAATAGATGTGTTAATGCTTATTTCATTTAGGCGGTAGGAAAAAGTCTAACCTAAAATTGATCACCTTAAAAGTAAGTATTTTTTTTATCATATTGAATGATTTTTTATAAACATTCTAGGTAATTTCATATTTCATTGAAATGTTTATTTATATTTCATTTGTTGTAGTGCCCTCATAAAATAAGAAATGTTGAGTATGGATACTTTATATTAAGGTATATGAGTATAATAATCACTCAAATAAAGAAAGATTACTATGATCCGCGAGAGCTATAATAGTTTGATTTGGATATTTAATATATGGATATATGATTTACTATATGTATATCTATTTTGTAGTACTTTCGAGATATCGATTCATACACTCAAGCTCAAATTGACCAAACTTAAGATTAATGGGTTGAGTTTCTCCTATCCTTTTATGAAAAAGACCAATAGAAAAGTTGTAACATTGTTTGTTTTGCGATTGTAATGAATTATAATGTATATCTATTTTGCTATATTGTAAAGTTGTAATGAATTAGTCTTTTTTTAGAAATTTTTTTTATTAAAGATCGACATCCAAAGTCTCAATAACATTGGTTTCAAGATAATAATTGATGTCTAGAGTGAGTGGTTAGAGAATAGTCTCTCTTTAAAAAAAAAACATACCAATAGAAAAGACATCAATTTTTAGTAAAAAAATCGACATTTGAAGTCTCAATGCTGTTGGTTTTAAGATAATAATTGATATGTAAAGTAAGTAGTTAGAGAAAACACAATAGATGCCTGTTTTTAAAAAATGAATAGTTACAGAATCGAAATAGATTTATATATTACTTATTAACACATTATAGATCTTTGTTTTTTTATAATTCTTATTATTTTCCCTATTTTTATTTAT
Source organism: Saraca asoca (assembly GCA_026873985.1). Classification (NCBI taxonomy): domain Eukaryota; kingdom Viridiplantae; phylum Streptophyta; class Magnoliopsida; order Fabales; family Fabaceae; genus Saraca; species Saraca asoca. The sequence continues at coordinate 7,242 of JANHAO010001281.1, forward strand.
AAACAAAATTTATTCTTTAACGATTAATTTGTTCCCTTTCCAAACAAAATAATTCATTTTTATAAAAACTACAGAATATTTCAAGAATTAAATACTATTAGATTAGATAAATAATTCAATAATTTGACCATTAATTTAATGGACAAACATAATTAGCTTTTAAGCTATTTATTTGTGAAAATTCTGCTAAGAAAATAAATGAGACGTGATTTCTAATACAGATCGACGTATAAGGTCTTAATGACATTGGTTTTTTATTAGAAACTAATATTAAAAGTCTCTACTTATTTTAAAATAAATGAGACACAATGGCGGAAATATGAAAATTAAAACGTAGAAGTTTTTGCACATTTGATTGTCATTCTCATTTTCTTCCAGGTTTGATATCATAGCTCTCTCCTCCTCCATCTTTAGCAATTCAAAGGCACTCTCACTCTCACTCACTCTTTTGCTGACTATAAAAGTCGAGTTCACTCTCACTCTCTTTCTTTCAGTGGTTTAAACTAATCTTTTTCATCTCTCTCTCTCCCTATTTTTAGGTAGCAACTACTTTTTTTCTTAAATTTCATTAATAATTAATTATGTGTGGATGAGATAATTTGTCTGCTAATTATGTTTAGTTGTGTGCCTTAGTTATTTTTTAATTTTGGATCACAATAACATATATATATATGCAAAAAATTAGAGATCATTTTCAAATTGCAACTTTGTAGTTCAAATGCTGATTCGAATAAACCTGATTAAATTTATGATAATACTTTAGAATAAATTGAAACATTTCCAAAAATAAATATTGACTCGGGTATTTTTTGAAATTTAGATTAGGTAGTTATGGATCGTAAGTGGATTTCTATTAATTGATTTAGTGAAAAATATGCACATGGAGTTGAGAAGTTTATTAGATTTATTGTTGATCAACCTGTTGCAAATAGTAATGAGCTGGTTATGTGTCATTGTGTGAAATGTGGTTGTATTAAGAGAAAAAAATCTAAGGAAGTAAAAGATCATTTATTTATTTATGCCACTGATAAAAGGCCTACACGATGGATATGGTATGGTGAAAATAAATTGTTTAATAGTTATCAAGACAAGAAAAGGTACCAGAAGATGAAATTGATATAGGTATGCATGATCGATTGGAGGATATGGTGCATAATTCTATTGAAGATACTTTTATTGAACAACAACATATCCTTAAAAGCTTGTTAAGTGATGCAGAAAAGCCTTTGTATCTAGGTTGTACTAAATTCACACAATTATTTGCTATGTTAAGATTGTTCAAATTGAAAGCAAGAAATGGATGGAGTGATAAGAGTTTCATGACCTTACTTGAAGTGTTGAAAGAGATGCTTCCAGATGGTATTTACGAGGCTAAGAAAATATTATGCCTAATGGGTATGGAGTATAAAAAGATACGTGCTCGCCCTATTAATTTTATATTATTCCAAAAGAAATAGAAAAGTTTACATAAGTGTCTAAAATATGTGCCATCACATTACAAATTGAAGAAAAATGATGTCATAAAAAATAAAAGGGCTTTGGCTAAGGTGTTGTAGTATCTTCTAATAATACCAAAGTTTAAATGAATGTTTGCTAATGTAAGAGATGCCAAGAACCTAATGTGGCATGTGGACTGGATAATTTCTGATAACAAGCTTCGACATCCGATTGATTCTTCTCAATGAAAAAATACTTGATTCATTATTTCTTGAATTTGGTAGTGAAATAAGAAAATTAGGCTTAGACTTTATATAGATGGAATGAACCCTCATGGTGACCTGAGTAGCAAACATAGCACATAGCTTGTTCTATTAGTAATTTACAATCTACCTCCATGGTTATGTATAGAGCACAAGTATACAATGTTGTTATTGATGATTTTAGGCCCCAAAGAACCAGGAAATGATATACATGTCTTTTTAGCACCATTTATTGAAAAGTTGATGATGATATGGGATGAAGGCATGTTAGTGTTTGAAGCACATTATTAAGAGTCTTCATTTGCATGCTATGCTCTTTTGTACAATAAATGACTTCCTAGCTTATGGAAACTTATTTGGATACATTGTTAAATGACATAAAGCATGCCCTATTTGTGAGAACGATGCATCTTCATATCAACTTAAGTATGGAAAGAAGATAGTGTATTTCAATCATAAGAGATGTCTTTCCTTATCCTACCATTATCATAAGCAAAGAAACGCTTTCAATGGGTCACCAGATGAAGGAAAAGCTCTAATGCCATTAACTGGGGACGAGGTTTATGAATGGGTGAAAAATATTGATGTTATTTTTTGCAAACCCAATACACCTAGTGACAGCAATTCATGGAAAAAGATGTAAATATTATTTGATCTTCTATATTGACAAATTTTGTTTATTAGATATAATCTTGATGTGACACACATGGAGGAAAATATATGCAATAGTCTTATTGGAAATCTTTAAAACATACTGAGTAAGACCAAGGATGGAATCAAAGCTAGACTAGACTTGGTTGAAATGGCAATCCGAAAGCAATTAGAACCAAAAAAGAAGGGTCAACATACATATTGACTTCCGGTTTGTCATACTATGTCTAGGAAGGAGAAAACAAATTTATATAAGTGTCTACATAGTACTAAGGTGCCATAGGGTATTCTTCAAACATCAGAAGCCTTCAATAAAAGATTTGAAATCAGTCAGTTTGAAGTCTCATGATAGTCATGTTTTGATGCAACAACTTTTATCATTGGGTATGCAATTGATATTGCTTAAACATGTGAGGCACGTCGTTAATAGATTTTATTTTTTCTTCAATGTAATATATAACAAGGTAGTTGACCCTGAGAAATCGAATAACTTGCAAAAGGAAGTTATTGTTACGCTATGTCAACTTGAGATGTATTTTCCACCTTCATTTTTTTAACATTGTGGTGTATTTGGTTATTCATTTAGTGAAAGAGAAAAAACTCTGTGGATTTATTTATTTGAGGTGGATGCACTTGTTTGAGTAATATATGAAAATCCTAAAAGGGTATGTGAGAAATTGACATTAGCTTGAAGGACGTATTGTTGAAGGTTATATAGCTGAAGAGATTGTTGGGTTTTGTAGTGAATACTTATCAAATGTAAAAACTATCAAAGTTCCTAATTCTTATCAGGAGGGAAGAATTGCATGTTAGGGTACATTGGGGACTCAAATGGTGAGCACTACTCGTGAAATGCACTTACAAACAAACCCTTACATATTTTATAATTGTGAAGTAGTGGAGCCTTACTTAGACAAGCATATGACCCTTACATGAGAGTAGAATCATGGAAAGAATGAACAATGGGTACAAGCTAAACATAACCACTCCATTATTGCTTAGTTCTAGAATTGAGTACATTTTCGATTGCCAAATAATGTTTCTGAGACCATAAGATGGTTGGCCTACGAGTCTCACATGGAAGTCTTATCATATCATAGACATCAATGGATATTCTTTCTACACAAAAAGGACAGGATGACATGAGCAATATACAAAGTAGTGGGGTTACTTTGGTGGCTCAGTCAATGCATGTTTCTAGTTCCAAAGATAAAAATCCTATATATATATAAATATGTCATATTACGAGGTCATTGAAAACATATAGAAGTTTGACTACATCAAATTCAGGGTATCTGTGTTTCGATGTAAATAGGTTGAGAATAACAATGGTATCCAAGTCGATAAGTTAGAGTTCATGTTAGTGGATCTTATTAAGAAGGGTCATATGGGTGAATAGTTCATAATGCATCCCCTGCAAAACAGTTCATAATGATATTTGGGAGGCATTCCTTTCTCTTCAAGACTACCTCCAGTGAATGATGAAGGCAACTTAGAGGAGTTTTATGAATGGGATGATCATGGTGCAGGGATATGGGTTCAAGATCTTATTAGAGAAAAAAAATAGAAAAAAATTGAAGGTAATTTATTATGTATATTGGCAACTATATATATAAGTTTAAGTTTAGATCTTATACTTGATATATTATATATTTATTGTATATAGACAACTATATAATTTTTAGTTTAGATGCTTTATTATACTTTATTATGTGTTTATTGGTAGAAACTACCTCTAATTTTCAAAGAGTGGCTAGAATTCAATTGAGCACCTATCACATGAAGCTATTGAATTGGGTGATCTTGTTTTTGCTAAAGCTATACCTATCAGTATTGGCAAAATCATTCAAGCTTTCAATTTTCTAATTTTTTTTCCTCATTATTTTTCTTTTTTAGAATGATAGGTCAATAATTTAGTAAAGTTTGAATCTTTTTCTATGGTATACTCTGAATTCTAAGCAGATTTGAGACGTGTAACTTTGGAATATATAGTCAGGGCATGTAATTAGATAAAATGAGGATTTCTACAAATTTCTTTCAAGTAATTGATTATGTTTTTTGTATATATGTAGACTACTATATATAATTTTTAGTTTAGATGTCTATTACTTAATATATTATGTGTTTATTGTTTATTCTCACCTAAATTGTATATATAAAAATGTAGCCTAAACTTATATGAATGGACATGACAACACTGGAAATATTTCTTACCTAAAGTTTTCATTAATGCCAAAATGCATGCAGGAGAAGGCTTAATTGAAGGAGAAGTACAATTGAAGAAAATTAGTCAAAAAATAAGTAAAATGATTGTATAGACTTGTTGTTAAAATGACATATTTCAATTTTAATTTAATTTTGTAATATCTTGTATTTTTGGTTGATCCAATGAAAACATTTGAAATTGTTGAAATTGGAATTGTATTAGGTGATTATATATTTTAGTTTGATAGTTGTTTCTATAAAAATGTAAAATAGCAATAGGTTTTTGTAAAAATGTAACTAGCTAGCAGCATGTTTCTATTAAAAAAAAAAAGCTAGCATTGAGGTCTCTAAGGGAAATGGCATCAGTTTTGTATTAAAAACCAACATCTTAATATCAATTAAAGACATCAGTTTTTGTAAACTTTATAGTCTCGAGAAAAAACATCGATTTTTTAATACATTTAACATCTTAGATAGTTCAAAAAAGACGTCATTTTATTATAAAAACTAATGTTTTAGTTAAAGAATAGACATCAGTTATGCATAAAAAATTGACAAGTAGAAAAAATTTTCGTATAAAAAGACTTTGGTTGCATATTAGAGACTGATATCATTTTATATTTTACATGTTGGTTAAAAAATCAATGTGGATTGTTCTTATCTATTATGTTGCTCAAATAGACATTGATCTCAGAACTAATGTAGATGTGCTTTTGTTGTTTCTTATTATTGTTTGCATTTTCTTCTTCTATTTTTTTTTCAATGTACCCATATTGTTAATTAGTTTTAAACTCTTTATTCTTATTTGACAAAAGGATGAGGATACAATTTTTTCAATTAACATTAAGAAATTTGACATTGTAAATAAACTAAATATAAAAACAGGTTTTTTATATAAAAATACAAGAGTTTTATTCTAGAATAAAATGATTTTACTTCAGGCAAAATATTATAGTTAAATTAGCATCTTGCCCAGTGACATCAAATTTTATCATCTAAAAAAGAATTAATTTTTAAAGTATTTAATATTGTATTTATTTTAAAAGTTAGATGATAAAATTGATCAAATAAAATTATTAGGTATTATTAAAATTTGATTAAAGAAAGTAAAATATATAATTTAACATTTATACTTTTTGTCTCATAAACTAATCCATTCTCATAATATCCCACTCTCTCCCCGTCTCTTTGTTGAGTGACTACTATAATCCTCCATAATAGAAATAACAAAACTCAAGTTTCATAGATCTTAAATAGTGCTTTTAAAAGTAAACCAATAAGGAAAATAGATTGAAAGTTGATGTTCTTCATAGTGGTGAAGGGAAGCATAAATTTTCTATTAATTTTTTAAATGTTTAGTTCGACTTACAACAAATTTAAAAGATCTCATCTCAATCATTTTGAGTTCCTTAACTATAATAATTATTATCCACAAAACAAACTTGTAGATAATATAATAAGTAAATGTTAAATAGCCACCATCATAAATTGATCGAGAATTTAATTTTTTTTATTTTTCTAAATTAATTATTTATATAAATCAAATAATGAATAAATAATAAGAATAAAAATATTTATAGGTGATATGCTTACATGAATGCACCACATGTCATATATTAGGACAAGTCCATCGCATGTTTATTAAAAAATGTGTGGGAGTGGACTCTGAAGAACTTGAGTTTAGCACTGTCCCAATTGTAATAAAAGATGTTTGAACCAACTTCATTATTGGAAGGATTATACTTTGTTACATGTTTGAGAAAATTTGTATTGGTTGTTTTTTTTTAAATTTTTATATAAAAATAAGAATTTTATAAAAAATGTTATACTTTATGTACATATTGCATATAAAATTTATATAGATAATCAATTTTTTATGAAAAATTATAAAATTTTATAATTTTTAAATTAATAAAATCTTAAATTTAAGCATGTACCACGCATAAACCTTGTCATTGGGATGGTATCAAAATTGATGTTGCCTATACAATTTATTCGCCACCCGTTTATATTTATAATATCTAGAAGTACTTTGTAATCATAGGTAACCTATTCTTAACATTTTAGGAAGGATAATATTATCTACACTTCTTTTTATTCACTTTTTTTTATATCAAGAAACAAAGATTTTTATTTATAAAAAAAAAAGAAAACATTAAATTAATAAATTTTTTCTTATATAAAAAGAGAATGAGAGGTGTGAACACAAGAAAATATAAGTAACATTATTCTTTTAAAAAATGTTTAATACACTCGTCATTTAATATATAATAAAATCTACAAAACTTTAAACACTACACAAAAATAAATTTGAAGTATCTTAGTAACATACAGTACAAAACTTGAACATTTTTATTCAGTTGTACGAATAAGGGCACTTTTAATTATTACGCCACATAGCCTATTCTTAAGGGGGGGGGGGAAAGTACGACTTTTTGGACCGCGATTTTCTTCATTTCTTAATGAGTCAAATTCCAGCAGGGAAAGATGATTTTAAATTATTTTTTAATCACAAAATTGAAATTACAAAAAAGTTAAATTAAATTTTTTATCTTTATAATTTATTTCATTTTATAATTTTATCCTTATATTTTTTTTATAATTAGATCCTGGCATTTAATTTCATGCGTAATTAATTTTCTATCCAATTAATTTTAGTAATAAAAAGTGTTAACAAAATAAAAAATTATAATTTCAATCATATATATTTCTTATTTTAGTGGATTGGATTCAAATTATATTTGTTTGAATATTTTTTCAAACTACAATAATTTATCATTTTAATAAATATCTTTTCATTTTTATTTCATAATATAATTGTATAAGTTCACAAATATTAATCATGTTAAATAATTAAAGATAAAAATCTTTAAATTGATCAACATAAAACATAATTATAAATAAAAATAAACTCTAAAAACATAATTATAAGAAAAAAAAAGCATAATACAAAATTATAAATAGAAGTAAGTCTAAAAATTTAATTCAACCTTAAATAAAATCAGAAGGAGATAATTTGATTCTCTTTCTTCCAAATACCACCTCTCCCACACTTCAAAAAGGCTGAATTCACGTTTGGAAACAACCATGTGTCTGCCATCTATTATATTAAATTGTGCAATTTTCCTTTTTTTCTCTTTTTTTTTTTTTTTTGGTTGACAAGTGGGATTGGCGGTTGGTAGGATATAAGTTAGATGAATAGACTGATAATGTTGTACTTTTTACAATTAAAGTAATTATTATATTTAATAACAATTTAGCTAATAAATGAAACTATTTAAATTAATATAATTAAATGTATACATTATTAGTTTAATTTAAAATATCATATACTAATTTTTTAAAATTTATTTTTATGTATATATATAATAGTTATGCTCATCTAATATGCGTTTTGTTTTGATACTTCTTTATTATTATAATTGGTCATTTTCTATTTTATCATTATTTTTCATGACATATATTTTTATTGTCATTCAATTTATTAAGATGTTATAAATTTTTTTTTAAAATTACTAAATAGTGTAAAGCAACACTTTAAATATATTATTAAGAATCACATAAAGATGTATTCATTCATAATTAAAAGTTTAAAAACAAAAAAAAATAAATTTAACTTATAGTTCAATTATTTCATTTTGCTGAGTAACCATAAATTAAAACTCTAATATTGATTAATATAAAATAAATAAATCGATAAGAATAAAATTAATATAAATTGATAAGATATATACATGATTAATTTTTTTAATTTGATTATTAATATATATATATATATATTATTGGTGGACATGCTCAACACGGAAAAAAAATAACTTTTGAAGCTGATTAAAACCGATTAAAATGATTTCAATGAAAATAAATATAACATAAATTTAAATCAATTATACGATCAATATAATTGACCCTAACTTTAATATAAATCATTATAATATAAAATATGTTAAATTACTTTACTGCTTTACGTAACTTTGTTTAATTTTTAATTAAAATTTTATAATTTAAAAATTTTAAATTGGATCATTATACAAGTTTTGTTAGTAATTTGGCCTATAAATAATGATCAATTAATAGTTTATGTAGTGAAAGACAAGATACATAATTTTTCTCTAAAAACAAAATAATTTTATAAAAATATTTTAATTTTGTTTAAATTATTTATCATTTAAATATAAATAAAAATTATATAGAAGCTTTACATCAATAATCGTTAAATAATATCAAAAAAAATATTATCTAAGCGTGTCAATTACTAACAAAATCTAACAAAATAATAATATAAAGTATCTAATTTAAAAAAAATAAATATAAAGATTCAATTCAAAACTCTTAAATTATGAGAACCTAATTAGAAAATAAATGAAATTACAAGAAGTAAAAAAATAATTTAAACTATAAAATAAATCAACACAATATAGATTTTTGTATTAAGAATTTTGCACATTAAATATATTATAAATTATTCGATGACCTAAACAAATAGAAGAAAAAAGTCTTTATAAATAATTCTCTTATCATCAAAAATAATAATTTTAATGAAATTTTGAAACTAAAATTAATACAAGTAAACTCATCACTAATGAAAACTTCAAAAAAAAATAATTTGTGATAATACAATAACTAATTCATGTAATGTTTAAATAAGTTGAGATATATTCATTCACAATTGAGAGCATATCAAACTTAAAAAAAATAAATATAAATAAAGTTATCCTGATATGAAATATTATAACATCATGGAATTAATTAGTATATATCAAATTATCTTGATTTAATAAAATTTTAATGTAATAAAAAATTAACTTTAATTATAAACTTGCACATAAAACACAAGAAAATAAATATATAATGAAAAGTAAGTGACTTTACAAAATTTGATAACATGCTTTTTGCACATTAAACAATAAATTAACATAAGTTATAAATATTTATTTACATAACTTCTATTAAAATGTTTACCTAAAAGTATTAATGTTGTTTTTTTATTTTAATGGTGTGGGGTGAATGTGAGAAGGGAGACAAGGGAGAAAAAGGAAGGTTAATTTATAAAAGACATGTTTATTGACAATTTCATTTATCTATTTATATACTTTTTTATATAATTTGTTTTTAAAAGTATCCTTATTTATGTATTTTTTTCTTTACATAGGTTATTTAAGTATTCTTTATTTAAAGTGAAACTCATCACATTTTAATTATTGTTTCATACTCTTACTTTCTTCCAAAAATTCACACTATATAAATTATTTGACTCTTTTAAAATCAATTTTATATTATCATTTATTTTTTTAGTAATTTTTTAATCATTTTTTTACAGCATCTGCCACTAAATTATAGATATTTCTTGTTCCATTAATGCAAAGACTAATAATTTAAATAGCATTCTATATTAGATAAAATCATTTGATTAATTCTTTTTAATTTTAGCCGATTATTATTGGACACAATTCATCTTAGTCATAGGTCTTGTTTGGATACTAGTAAAAAAAAAATACCGCTAAGAAAAAATAATTTAGAAGAATTACTTTTGTAAGAATGAATTTATATTTGGGAATGAAGGTTAAAAATTATTTTAAGTGTAAAATAATTGAAAATATGCAGAATATTACATCAAAATATTAGAAAAATACAAAAAAAAAGATTAAAAATGAAAAGTTAGAAGAAAAAGTAAATTAGAATAATGAAAATGAAGTGCACATTTTGGATTCCATCTAAAATTAATTTTGGATAGAAAAGTGAATAATTTTTGTGTTTGGGAAACGATATCGAAAATTACTTTTCTCTCAATACTAATTTTGAAAAGGAGAAAAAAAATTTCTACTTCTATTTCATCTTATTTCACTTTATTTTAATTTTGAGGCAAAAATTTGGAAAAATTAATTTTGTATTTGATTACCTAAATACTATTTTTGCTTATTTTATTTCACAAAAATTGCATAATCTTAATATTCATTTATTATAGTTTTTATAAATAATTTTCCATATTTTATTATTTAATTAGAAGATTAAGTCAAAGACACATTCAATAAATTAGTATTAATAATATATATAAGAGATATATGTATGTATAATAGATAAAATACTCTAATTATTTGTCCCTTCATCGTGTAAAATATTGTAAAATAATATTTAAAATTATTTAAAATATTTTTAAATTAATTTATTGAAAATAGCATTAAACACGTGTCAAATAACTTCAACAAAATAAATTAATTTATGTGGAACTAAAATATTTTTAGATGTATGTAAAATTTATATGATATACCGTGATGATTAATAAGAAGTTTTATATATCATAAAAAGCTTAGAAGTTAACCATATTTTAGAATAGGATTAATGTACTACTATTTTAAACCAAATTAAAGTAAAATTCTATAAATAGTTTATAGGGTAAAATATCTACATGTTTCTTAAATATCAAATATTAAAGAGTCTAGCAACATATAACAATCATCAAATTTATAGAATACCTATACATCTCTCCATTTCTACATAATTGCAAAATAATATTGTTGCAGCAACTATTGAAAATAGATTTAAAATACTAATGATGTCAAATTCCTACTCGATTTGGATTCTAACAATATAATTTTAAATTTTCAAAACAACTATTTACTTAAATTTTAGGTTAATATTCATAAATATTCTTATATAAATACATAAATTGGTGTAAAAATGATTGAAATATAAATCTCACATGAATATATATTTTTCAAATACTACATAAAATTGAGAAAGATTCAAATAAAAAATGAAGAAAAAATCTTAATAGAAACATGCATACAAGCAACAAAAATAATATCTCAAAAACAATAAGTGGTCACAACTTCGCCTTGTCTTCCATACGTTCTGCTTCTATTTAGCTTATCATTTGTGATGTAGTCTCCTCACGATTTTGTTATCAATTATACCCAAAAACTTTCAATAAGAGGATTTTAATTAGTGGCTCCTTATTTTACAATAGTCAACTAAAGATTCAAATGAATTTATAACCAGGCAAAGACAAATTACTTGAAAAAAAAAAAGAAGAAATATCTATTATTATATTTTCTTATTGGTTGAAATCTCTAGGTTTTAAAATGGAAAAATAATATAATAAATAAATCTTGAATACATTTCCTCAATGCTTAAAATTAGAAAATACAATGTTAATATAAAAAAATGATGATAAAAAATATTGCACCTTATATAACAATGCACACAAAAATATAATTTCTTAATCCAAAATTGAAGAAAGCTAAATTTAGTAAAAAAGAAAAATAAAAGAAAGTAATGACCATATAACTATCCTCATTAAGAGATATACCTTGGCCTTATTAAAGTAGTAGTTTAGCTTCGCTATTGCATAAGCTTCTCTACAGCAACTTTTAAATTATCAAATCAAACTTTAATTATTGAGAGATTCAAAAAAAAAAGGGGGACATTTTCATTAAGAAAAACTAAATCTAAAATGAGGTTTCGTATATACAAAATTAAGAGTTTGAAAAGAATACTATTATTTTGCATTCTTTATGTGCTTTCTTGTGCACAAACTCAATTGATTGAAGATTTGCATGAAAATGACAAAGAAGATGAAGGTTGGAGCATGGGAAGGAAATAGATAGATAATGATATACACATAAAGAATGAAATTAGTGTCTTGATAGTTGTTTGTGTTGAAAATAATCTAAATTAGATTTTGAAAATAAAAAGGGATAAATAAGGTTGATGTGTTAGAATAGGACTATAAATTTTTTTGTGAATATAATATTGATTTATTAAGATAAAGTTGAAGAGTTTTTTCCTTATTTTATTAGGATAGTTTGCCTATAAATATAGTTTGTTTCAAGTCTTGTAAGGCAATCAAAAAGTGAGGAAGAGAAATTAGCTTGCAAACTTGTGAATTTAGATAAAAAGTTCCTTTTTGTATTGAGTTAAAATTATTATCAATAAATTTATCTTTTCTTATATTCTTCTCCAAAATTCTTTTTTTTTTATTCTTTTGGTTCCAATAGTTTGAGTGGAATACTAAAAATTAGGAATAATTTGTGTTTTTATTTTTGACATAATTGAGTTGATTATAATTTTGAATACTATGAAATAAAAATTGTCAGTTCTTAATTATTGATGTATTATTAACTTTCAAATTATTTATAATTTATTATTGTAATATTTGATATGAGGAGAAGATATTGAGTATGAGTTTCTAAACCACAAAATTTGTAATAATTCTAAGTTAATGTGTAATTGATTTTTTTTTTGTATTTTAGTGAAAAACAATTATCTAGATAAAATATAACTAAAGATTTAAAATATACAATAGTTATGAGTATGTATTAGGGAGGAAGACAATTTATTTAAATAAAACATCTAATTATAAATGAATCCTAAAGAAAACATAAGATCAAAAATTGATTTTTAATATTAATTGTGATAATTGATTGAATATTATATTTAAATTTTGAAAAATTGAACCTTCTAATTTTGAATTTTGATAGAATATTGTAATTAATTATATTAATTATAATAAATTAATACATGTTCCAATTTATACATTATTTGCTTCATTTTCGCATTAATTGTAATGCATAATAAATTTACGTATTATAACAAATGAATAATGGAGAGTCCGTATATAATAATTTTTAATAATGCATGTATTGAAATTTTAATTTGAAATTCATTCATTATTTAGTTTTTAATTTTAAATTATAATTATGATAATTTACTAAATATTTATTTTAAAATTTAAATTCTAAGTCAAACGTGATTTAAATTAAAGTTTAATTGATTATTTTTGAATTATTATTTAATATCACCAATTAATTATATTGATTATAACAGATTAATTGTATTATTAGCAATTAGGTTATTTTAATAAAATGGGGTTGCTGTTTATGTGGCATCTTCTATGCTACTTTATTAATAGACTGACACATAGATGCTACTTTATTAATAGACTAACAAATAGATGCTACTTTATATATTAGGGTAAAATTCTTTCCATAAAGATAATAAAACAATAAACTATACAATTTTATTTCACTCATTAAGATTTATTCAAATAGCTAATGAAATTTTTTTAAAATTTTTTTTTGTACAATAGTAAAATAAGATTAATACAAATTACAAGATTTTACTTTACTTTATTAAAGGAAAATTTATTATCACATATATATAAGGATATCATGACAATTCATTCAATACAAATAATTATAAGAATATTTAAGATTATAATAAGATTATTATGTGATATTTTCGTAGATAGATTGCACACTTTACGTCTTTACCTATTGGGATTGGGATAAGTTGCTCTTGGGCTTGATACAATTATATGGTCAACATTGACAACCCAGATGCCTTGATAATCCAATAGAAGGCTTATTGTCTTCGCAAAAAAGCCCAATACAAATCTGATGGCAAGGGCCTCTAGGTTGAAGCCCACATATGTTTGTAGAAACCATATGTGACATTAAGGATAATTACACAAAGGCCAAAATGAAAAAGTAATTGTATAACATACCTCTATTTTTTAGTAAAAGTTTTCTCTTATGTTTGTGAGTGGCAAAAGATTTCTGAAATAATAAATCAGATACAAAAATATGCTATCATAAAAAAATTATCAAATTTCTTCTAGAATTATGAAGTATTTTGTTAGCTTAAAAAGATAATTTGAGTTATAAGAAGGGAAGAATGCTTTTTTTTTTTTTTATGTTCATTAACTTTCTCTTAATAATATTGTCAAATAGATTATTTTAAAGAATGTAATTAGATAGTTATTTTTTATCAATCATTTTTTTATACAAATTACTATTTCTATGATTTATAGCAAAGGAAAAGCTATTTCTACTGTTGTAATTGTGATTGGTAGGATTGATATTATTTTAAGAAGCAAATATATATACTAATATTGTTTTGATTAAAAACAACTTTTATAAAATTGAATGTAATTCATTTTAATAGAAATGGTTTCTATTTATTTATAAATGAATTCTAAAGTGCAAAAATTCAAATGATTTCAATTAATTTACAAATAATTTATTTTTATTTTTTGTATTCCCATAAACCATTGTGTTTGAAATAGAAAATGAATAAAATTCAATTAAAATGTAGACTTTAACAATATTATAATGAATAGTATTAGAATAATATTATTGATGATAACATGTATTTTATACTAAATAAAATGAATTTTAACAATTCTTGATAATTTGAAGGATTTTATAATGATATAAATGTAATCAAAATAAGAATTATAATTTAAATGAAAGGAAATCTTATTTAATTTAATGAGTTTAAATTTGATTTCAGTGTAAAACTTTTTACTATTAGTAAATAAGAAATTGCTACATTCTTAAAAAAGTAAGAGTAATTTAGAGTTTTTATCAATAATAAAAAAGTGTTAACAATTTTTTAATTATATGACAATATGTAAATATGTGATAACTGATTTATACTCTCAGTGAATTCAATTTACATCCTTTTAACTTAACTCTAAACACCTATAAAAAAAATTCATTTTAAAATGGAATAAAATAATGTTTGTTTGGTATTCCAAACAAGGTGTAAACGATATACAAGGTTTTTTTTATCACTAAGTTTTTTGCAATGCAATTAATTCTTTTCAACACACACAACTGCTCTCTGAACACATATTCTCAATGCAATTCTCAGGTGGAAAAAGTTTCCTAGCTGCAAATTCAAACGGATGAAACAGTACTAAGTGAAGAAGCCTTTGATTATTAAAAGCATAAATTGAATCATTTGAATTTAATGGACTGTTTTGAACTAATTTTTCTACTATTGAATTTAATTGATTTCAATTAAAATGATTTTAATTAATTTACAAATAAATTTTAATGTTTAGAAACAATATAGAAAATGATGATATTAATTGATTCACAAAATAATTTCATTATTTGAAATAAATTAAAATATATATAGAATTCAATTAAAAGATAAATTTTGAAGGTATATGATGAATAAAAATGAATTAAGCGAAATCTTTGATAAATTAAAAAAAAATTATAATAATATTAATATAATTAAAACAAAAATTATAAATCCTAAAATATGGGTAAGACTTCATTACATTGTTAACTGTTAAGGATATCCACACTCCAAACATTTAAATAATAGCGGATGTCATTTTTTAAATGGAGAGCTTTATTTAAATTGTTGGCAACCTAATATATAGATTTTAAATTCTTAAAAGCCTAATGTTAAATATGCCACAAGTTTGTTTTAAATTTAAGAAAAAGTCACAATCATGCGCCCAAACATGTAAGTTATTTAAATCCATATAGCATTAATTAGCTATTTATTATATTTCATTTTTTAAATTAGCTATTTAAAATCATACTAAATCGTTGTCTTTCATTTGTCTCGCTTGAATACTTATAGCAATTCCTTATCTATATGATATTTTGATTGAGTTAATTTGTGTGTGCATCAACCTTAGTCTATAGTTAGTGTGTCTTTTGATACTAACATGACTTGTGTAGCCAACAGGGTGTCTAAGTGATCTATTGAATTCGCAACCAAGAGAGCAATCATATGATATTTACGATATTTAGTTAATTAATTGATTAATATGAAATTAAGTAACTTCATGATATATATTACCTAATTAATTAATTAATGTGATGAAGGTCGCTAACCATATGATATACAATAAATAAACATAGAATTATTAAAATAAAAAACAACACAATACAATACATATTATTTAAATTTTAAATTAAACTAATGTATATATTTAAATGACGGGAGTAGTTGTTAGTTTCTTAACTCACATGTTTAATATCTTAAGTTTGAATTTTGGATACTAAAGGAAAAAAATCATAAGACAAAGGAGAAAAAAAAAACCTTAAAAGATGACAATAATAGACACCAATACATCTTAAAAAGTGTCATCAATGATATAAATTGGGGGTAACTATCACATATCAAAATCTAAATGTGTGATTGGTATAAATCATTAAGTGGTAACCTTGCGAACTCATGAACGAATCATTTCTAAAAATTCTTTTATAATTTAAAATCATGAAAATTACATGAAAAATATGAATTTAGACCATTTTATCTAAAACTCATAATATGCAAGATTTTTATAGAAACTATATTAAAATGAACAATTTCTAATTCCTTTAAAATAAATTTTTCCTTTTCTAAAAATCTTAATCCATAAATCAGGATCTTTTATTTGGTTAAATGAATACTAATCACTAAAAATATATCAAAAGGTTCACGCACATGATGTTAATCACACTCAATCTTTAAAGTATCTCCTATATATGTCATAGTGCACATAGATCTCCAAATATCACCTTTACATGTCAGTTTTCAAACACAAACATCTCTAAATTTTTCTAATTCCCTATATATTTCCTAACGGATTCCTTTCAACTATCATTGTCTTATATTTAGTAATGACTTTTTAATTTCCTTATTTTATCCTGTTCTTTTTATTGCATACTATATGCTCATAAAATGTATAATATAAAATGTAGTTACTTTTCCTTAGGAAACCCTTTGTTTCCTTGAAATTTAATATATGTTTAAAACATAAATATAAAAAGAAATGGACTTTAGTAAAATATTGATGTAAATAAAATAACTAAGTTTTCAAGAATTCATAAAATAAAATATGAATAAAACATTTGATAAAATATTTTATAATTAATGTAAATAAAGTAACTAATTTTCCGCTTTCGGATTGGGAGTGCGCTAGGGTTTCTTCCATACAGGGTTTCAGCTTTAGTTGATAGTCTGACTACACTAGAATTTATCACCTCAAATTTCATGTGTCGAATTTCATATGACCTGACACCAACAGGCTTAATCCCCGACTGGTTGGTTTATCCTTGAGGACCAAGCCCATAGTTAACTGATCACCCTGCCAAACCTGTGTTCAAGTCTAATTAGGTTAACCTTATAGGTGTTACAAATTTTCCTCCTTAAGACAATTGGTCCTCAAATTATCCCTTTGTGCGCATTCAAGGGTTTGGGGGTTTGTTTCTATCCTGTTCGAACTATATGATCCATTAATCATCCTTAAACTCCTTGTCATGTTCTCAATGGTTTCTTTGTTCCACGTATCTAGTTACTAGCTAATCCTTATACCTATTCTTATCTTTATCTTTATCCTTATTCGTTCATCTTTAGTCTTTCCATTTGCATTAATCTTGTCTTAACTGTCATGATATATGTCACTTCCTTACTTCTTGTTCTTTGGTTCTGGTCCTTTTCGATTTTTTCACATCGTTGCTTGATTGTTTCTTATCTTTGGTTTGTTGTCATCATTTCCTTTGATTGATTCCTAATGCTTATTTTACTCTTTGTAGATTTCCTTGTATTACTTCTATGATTTTCATTATTTCATGTATGATTCCTTCTTCTTTATCCTTCCTTACCATTCACTTTGCTTTTTTTCCCCATCATGTTAGGTGCATTCTCATTTGTTGGTTCCATGTGATTCCTTGCTTATGTTTCCTTCTCATTCTCTTTTTCATGTATTTATATCTAATCCTTTGTTCTTAGTTCTATATGGTTTCTAATTGTCATAGGTTTATTCTTTTTCTAGTGCATTATGTTTCTTTATATCTTTCTTAAACTCATCGTAAAGCATATTAGCATACACTAGATGCTTAATCATACACACATAAAATAACATTAACAAATCATACATATCCTTTCTTAGGACTTATTTTAATCCTTGTGCATATGTAGCACATTACATCATTCAAGCATAATATCTATTAATGGTATCAATGGAAGCTTATTAGAATACTTATACTAGCTGGTTCACATCATGCTTCATGCTAGTCCCTAGGTGGGGAGCATCATTTCCTCACTTAAAACATGACTTTCAAATACAACATCCCTTAATTATAATATGATCTCATATCTTATATGATTTTTTTCCCTATCTAGGCATTCTTCATGATGCCTTCTATTTCCCTTTCTCGAGAATTCTTTAGTCCTTTCCATATCTCACATAAGGTTGCATTCAACACACAACACAAAGGTTTATAAATCAAAAAAAGAAATCTCAATGCATAATGAAATTTTCAAAAGCTCAAAAGATCAGTTGACATCATCATCATCTTAGAAAATAAAGAAAATAAAGCTAAACAAACTACTAATTACATGACCATAACCATACACATTATCATCAAGAAAAACAAAAAGGCCCTATCTGCCCTACCCTGGTCCTATGCTACCTATCATCAATCACTTTTCATCCTCTATATAGATAAAAGTTGATCCATCTTACCTTCCAAGGTGTTCATCCTTAATTTAATATGGCCTAGCCAATGAATGATGCTAATGCTCATGTTCTGTATGAACTCATACAATTCATTGATCGAATGCTTCACTTGTGATGTCTCCATACGATGTCTCTTATTGACTGTCCCAACTTTAAAGGGCCCATGGGCTAGGTTAGCTTGCTCATATGCAATTACCGTATTTAACTCCTCCTCTATCTTATCCACAAGCTGCCTCATCTCCTTGGCTCGAACTTGGGACCCAATTGCCTTCCACTTACTCATATTCAAAATTCTAGATCATGTTGATTGACATCAGTTCGGCATAGGTTGCATCAAACTATCCTAAATCACAATGTTATGCCTGAAAGATCCTCATAAGAACTAGGTCATATGGGAAGAGGCCTTGGGATAAACTTTCTGCTACTATTAACATGTGGCTTAGAACTGTGTGAGAAAGATTAAAGGGTTATTCAGCATGAAGGTGAGAGAGTATGTGCATGTCTATGTAGGTAAGCATAGATTTGTGTCCCCCTCATGACGAGATGATAAGGATAATGAAATTGTGCAAGGCTTTAGAAATCAGGGAAATCTTAAGGGTAGACAGCTTAGATTCACCCTCAGTGATCTCGCCGTCTTTAACCTACCTCAACTATTGCTAGATATTCAATGGTCCATTAGCATGCCGGTTACCTACCTTCTAAACTGTGGTTCCTTTATTCAAGCATCCAAACATTTCTTCAAGAGTGGCTCATGACAGAGTAATCTTTTTCCCATATATGAACAAAAGTAGAACCATTAAGCTGTTCAATATCATAAGCAGGTTAGCTTAGAAGTATTTGACAAGCTTTACATGGTAAGCTTTGTCAAAGGCTATCAATTTTAGCCACTTTTAATGCTCAAGAGGCTACAACATTTGATTCATGTGGGACATAGAATAAGTACTAGGGTTAAGGTACCTAGCCTATTGTAATCCCTAGTTCTATCGACTATTCATATTTCTATGCCGCACTAAGGATGAGGAACAATATGGGATCAACGGTGATTGTAGCTTGCTTGACCATTTCAAGAAAGTGTTTTAGGCTTTTGGGAAGGAAATTAAACAAGGCTTTGTCAAAATTTAACTATAACAAGAGAGATGTCGAAGGATATAAGGAGAACTCTGAGAGAAGCTTAGTGTGAAGTAAAGAAATAAAAGTGCAAGTCTTATCAAATCTGTTTAAGCTAACCGATCGATCGCTTATTAAGGGCTAGTCAACTATGTGCCTATTTGACTAGATGTTGACTCGTTGACCTATAGTTGACTTTTTTTCATTTCTTTCTTTCTTTATTCTCTTAATTTAATCTTTGAATAAAAATGTCCAACTTTTACTTTCTTACTCGAGTTTAGGGATATTTTCTTCTTTTCAGTTAGGTTCTATTATTCCTAATCTTCGATTTTATGACTACTTGTGTTTGCATGGGATCTAATTTTCTTTGTCTTACCTCCATCATGTAGGGTATACAAGTCTTTATTACCTTCTCTTTAACTAGGGGTAAAATTGTTCTTATTGTTCTACTCTTGCTCGTAGGGCTAGTTTCGCATTTTGTCATTTGGATTCTTTTTTCATTATTATTATCCTTGTTGTCCACTTCTATCATGCATCTAAGGGTAATTTTGTCATTCTATGATTTTCTTTTTACCTACTTGAGAGTATAAGCATCATTCCTAAATTTCTAAGCATTTCTATTCTATTCAACAAAACAATATTCTATTTCATTCTAATATCTATTATGTGCGCTTGACTTCTTTTAGTGATCAGTTTAACGAATTCCTTAGAAATAATGTGTGCTTCTAGGCATATACCATTGTAACCAGTATCCATTAAACCAAACGTGTCATGTCAGATAAAGAACCATTGCATTAATACTAACTTGTCACATCCCAAAATCGAGGGGTGTGATTTGCATGAATCATTAAGTGGTGACCCGCAAACCAGTGAGCAAATCCCTTGTAAAAATCCTTTTATAATTTAAAATCACGAAAACTATGCAGAAAATATGAATTTGGGCTCTTTTATCTTAAACTTATTATATGCAAGATTTTCATAAAAATCATTTTAAAATGAATAATTTCTAATTTCTTTAAAATTCTAAAAATCTTATTTCATAAATCAGGATTTCTTATCTGACTGAAAACACTAAACACTAATAATATATCAAGAGGTTCATGTATCTGATGTCAATCATATATAATCTTTAAATTATCTCTTATACGAGATAGTTTCCATAAGTTCATCAATTTGAAAATGTTAATGAATGAAATGAGTATAATTTTCATAAATTCATTAAATTGAAAATGTTAACGAATGAGATAAATATAACCAGAATACTCAGTGAGAAAAAAAAACTAACCTATCTTTGGATTGAAAACAATTTTGACCATATACATAAATATAATCCATATAATAGATAAACATATATGTGTGTGTGTGTGTGTGTGTGTGTGTGTGTGTGTGTAATCCATAAAACACATTTGTATCCACTGTTTCCTTTTTATCTTATTTTCCTTATCCTTACTTACTATCATTGATTATGCTATTGCAATCATCATATCATAGTCAAGGACTTGTTCATAGACTCATCTTGTAAAGGTTCTTTTATCCATCCAAAGCTTGCAAGGTACATAGATAGATTATACTAACATATAGTGATTCATGGAAGAGAAATGTTTGCTAAATAAATATTTTGTCCCTTGGGACATTAATGAAAGTTCCTTAAGTTTTGTGTCTTTCTTCACTATACCATGATCACAAATAGTCCATTGTCATAGGATAAAATAGTTTTATGAATATACATCTCGTAATGCACATAGATCCTCCAAGTATCACTTTTAAATGTCAGTTTTCAAATATAAACATTTCTAAATCTTTCTAATTCATTATATATTTCCTATTGGACTCCTTTCAACTATTATTGTCCTCAATCCTTTTATGACATTCTAATTTTCTTATTTTATCATATTCTTTCTAATGCACGTTATATGCTCATGAAACGTATAATAAAAATATAGTTGCTTTTCCTTTGGAAACCTTTTTATTTCCTTGAAATTTAATATATGTTTAAAACATCAATAAGAAACATGAATTTCATATAATTAAATAATATAAAAAGAAATGGAGTTTAATAAAATATTAATGTAAATAAAATACTCTATTTCTTAAGAATTCATAAAATAAAATAAGAATAGAACATTTGATAGAATATTTTATAATTAATACTTTTCCTTAGGTCTTCGTAAAACCTTAGTAATTATTTAAAAATGTAAGTTTGAAATTATAAAAATAAATTTTAAATAATTTCTTTAGAAATCCATACATTCTGAAAATAAAGAAAAACCTAAAAGTTCATACTCATGTGATTATGAAAAGTTAGGTTTCTAAGAATTTTCCCCAATTTGGTGTTCCTTTTAATTTTCTAATTCCCTGTAATCCATTTCAATCAAACAATCATTCAAGGAATATCACAAGTAATACATAGGAATAGAATTTCCTATAAATTAACTTAATTCTAAAGTCCCAATAACAATCATTCTAATATCCTTATTTCATCAATATTAACTAAATTAACATTCACATTTTATTTTAGAATTCATATTCATACCCTCTTTAGTATATACCACTTAAATCATTAAGCCTAGTTCTAGATTGCCAATCACATCAAAATCATTTGAGAATAATTTCAACATAATGTGCTTTATACGAAAAGGAAGTCAGAGAGTAGAATTATCACTCACTTGAATGCAGAGAAGTTCCTACCTTTTGGTCTTAGACCTAGATCTATTATCATAATTATCACAATTTAAAAAGAATTAACCAATTAAAATTATCATAACATAGAGATGAGATAAAAGAAGATTGAATTGACATTTGATTCGACTGTTTTATCTAGGATTCAGGTTTTTTTATTGGAAGTGCATTAAGACTTCTTCCTAATAGAGTTTCATCAAGGATTCTATCATGTTAAATTTTGTGTATTAAATTTTGTTTAACCTGACACCGATTGATCGATCGCTTTGTAATACCTAGTTAATTGGTCAGTCCATCCTTAGGGATCAAGCCTGTGATTAACTAATTACCCTTAACCAGACTTTTGTTTGAATCTAATTAGATTAATGATAAGGGATATTATAGCAACTAATAAAGTGATCAACGTGAAGTTGTGAATTGTGGCTATATGTTGATTTAACAAATTTGTATAGTAATGTGATTAAAGTGATTAAGGGTGATGTTAATCAATAAGGTGGCTATGGTGAAGTAGTGAAATGTGATTGTGCATTAGGTGAACTAGTTAGTAAAGTTCTATAGTGATATATTTAGAGGTGATCATCTTGAGGATGATCAATAAAGTTACAAAGGCAAAATAGTATAATGTGAGTTTGCATTGTTTCAAGAAATATGGTGAACTTTAAATCTATATTTGTATGCTCTAGATGACCAATATTGGGTAGGTAAAGTGAATAAATTGTGATTGTGCATTATTTAACTAGTAATATGGTTAGGATGATAGTCAAGGTTGTTAATAATGTATCTATGGTGAAATGATGAGATTATAATTGATCAAGAAAATAATTTGTAACTATTTTAATTTAATTAATTATTAAATGATTTAAATATATTTACAAAATAAAATGGATTTTTATTTATTTTACCATCATAATGAAATACTTATATTTATTTTAATCATATATAGAAAAAATAATATTATATAATGTGACAAGGTAAACTCGTTATATTGTTTCAATTATTTGGTAATTAAAAAATTTAAACACATTTTATGAAATAAAATATTAATTACTTTAATTATAATAAAATTATATTTATTTTATAATTAAAATTAAATATTAATATTTATTTTGATTATACATGGAAAAGAAATAATATCAGATTAAAAGTTTAGATATTAAATTATCCTTGAAATGAAAGTGTTTTTTGCACATTCCTCATAGTTTAAGATAATAAATTGCATTTTTCCCTATTATAAAACTTTCAACTAACATGTTTATACCCAAAATGATTTTCTGGGATGTAGAAGTTTTGACCATAAAATAAAATAAATTTTATAATTTAAATCCAAATACTATTTGAAAAGGGATCATTTTAAAATAAATTAAAATCTCAAAACACGGATTAAGCAAACTATACATGTATCAATAATTTAGTAATCATTCCATTAAAAGGATAAATTGATTTCTAACCTTTTAAGATGAGTAATATTACATTTGAATCTATTATTCATATCCTCTTATATTTATAATTGAATTTAATTATAAAATCTATTATTGTATTAGAGGATGTGCAAAACACAATCCCATTTTTTTAAGAAGATAATTTCATTTTTGAATGTGGGCTTATATTTTTTTTCTTGAAATTGCATATCAATTATAGATTTTAGTAGGGTCAAAAACTTTTTAATGAGGAGTGAGAAATCATTTTGAGAAATTCTACTATATCCCAACAAGAACCTTCTTCTTAAGATAGGCTTTTTATTTTTTTACTTCTTATGAAGGACTGAAGAAGACCAGAAACTGATGCTCCAATTAATAGCAGACAAGGAGCCCGACATGTTATGGGCCTCATTTACATCTCAAGGCCCAGCCCGACAAAGCTAGAAATGATTTTGGGTGCACCAGACTCCACCGTAAGCCCTTACATCCATCGATTATAGTGCAAACTTCAAATCCGCCATTGCTGAACCTCCAGAGAGATGCAGAAGAGGGAGCAAGGCAAGTCGGGTGGAGCGACCGGCAGCGCCTCCGCGCCACCAGCAAAAAGAGGCCGTCCCTTTGGTAGCAGTAGCAATAGTGCCGCCGCTGCAGCTGCCGCTGCGGCAGCTGATTCGGCTGCTCCTTCAACTTTGCTCGGCCCATCACTTCACGTTCATAGCTCTTTTGCTGGTTTGTTCATGAAAGACTATAAATTTACGCTTCTCTACATATTTGTTATGGATTCCCGACTTAAAAAATATATATTAAAGAATAAAAGAAAGGATAACTTTTATTTTTTTTGTTATAAATCTAGTTCAGAGCGGGAACCATTTTAGAAAATCTTGATATTTTTTTAATTTTCGATAAATTGATTTGCTACTTAATAATACTTTTGGTGTGGATATTCTCCTTGGGATGGTCAGGTTTTTCAGATGACCCAAAAATTAGGATGTCATTTGTGCCGGTTTTATTACAAATGAGAGTAGCTCAGAAATTACTGTTGTATGCAGTACTGCTATGCAATATTATGGTACTGCCTTTTCTTAGAGGGCAACTTGCAAGTAACTCGTCCTTACAGAGATAAAAATTACTACATATTGTTCTACTACTGGACTTTAACCTGTCAATGCTGTCATTTGGATTAGAAATAGTAGGATCTTGTGTATTCAGGATCTTAGTATTACAGTTGGTTTTCATGGAACCGGTGGTTTATGTTGTTTTTTTTCCATTTTAGCTGGAAAAGGGGAGGAAATATCGCCTTTGTTATTATCTCTTGCTACGTGTTGTTACATTGTTTTATTAACTTTTGTCTTTTTCATTCATTTTTCATTCCTTTCTAGACCAAAACAATAAAAGAATTGTTCTTGCACTTCAAAGTGGTTTGAAGAGTGAGCTGACCTGGGCATTGAATACTCTTACACTTCTCTCTTTTAAAGAAAAGGATGACATGCGCAAAGATGCAACTCCCCTTGCAAAAATTCCTGGTTTGCTTGATGCACTTCTCCAAGTGGTATGTGCTACTGGTCTTTTATTCTTGGTTTTAATGCTTGCTTTGTCTTTTCTTATATGAAACTGCATGAAGAAAATCTATTGAGCCTCTTATTTTGACATCAGCAGCAGCTCCAGTGCCATCCTCTTTCTTTGTGCTGTATTTTAATTTGATTCTATCCCTTTTCTTGAAAAAAAAATAAATGAAACAGATAGATGATTGGCGTGACATAGCGCTGCCAAAGGATCTTATTAAGACACCAAGAGTCAGATCCTTAGGTGCAAATTCAGTTGTAACTGGATTTGGGAATGAGTATGAGGCATTGAGCTCAAATGGTACTCTCCCTCGTCCTGGGTAAACCTGTTTTACTCTGATCTCTTCTTGTGTCTGAGTTTCCAAATTTTGAGATGGATAATTTCTTTTTGCATTAAAGAAAAAAGGAAGATGAACTGAATGAAAGATAATGCTCTTAATGCAGCCATGTGATTGGTCCTACTGGTACAGAATCAACACAGCCGAATGGCATGACAAAGACTCGTTCTTCAGAGTTGTGGTTTGATGAAGACAGTCTATTTAATTTAGATGATGAAGGGCGGGCAGAAAAGCAACAGTGTGCTGTTGCTGCTTCAAATATCATCAGGAATTTCTCTTTCATGCCAGACAATGAAGTTATCATGGCCCAAAATCGGCATTGTCTGGAAACAGTCTTCCAGTGCATAGAAGATCACATCATAGGTAAGAGTTGTTGATTGAAGCTTATCTGCTTGTTTTCATTTTCCAATTTATGTTCTGACTTAATTTTCATATGTAAACTCTACTTAAACTAGAATTTGAGTTTCTCTTCCTAGATTTGAGTTTTTCCTTGCTCTTAAAGTTCCAATCTCCCCACTTTGTCTTTAATTAGGCGATGTGCATGTGAATGTGTAAGATATTGTTGGACAAAGACATGTGCACCAAAGTCCTCATGTAATTGTTTAATGTTCATATTGGATATATTTTATCAAAACAGAAAATGATTCATATTTGATAAATAAGTGTGGATCGAATTTGCATAATCATGGCCTAATGAAATTAGAATCTTTGTAACTTCCTAAGCATTCTGTTGTGTAATTGGGACAACT
>JANHAO010001282.1:0-34242 GCA_026873985.1 Saraca asoca
CTCATTTTGAAAATCATTTTAAGAAAAAATAATTGGAGCTAAATTGTGAAAAATTCACTTACAAAAGATCCTATAAAAATCAAAACAAAGTCCTAATCCTAAAGTAGATCTCTTGAAGAATCTTGATGAACTTTGAACCTACACGTACTCAACAAACAATTATAGCTCATAAACATAATATGATATGATCAAAATTGTTTTCATCATCAAAATAAAAGATAGTCTAGCTGGCTAGGCTAACATGAACCATTACAATAAAGAATGATAGAGGAAATAACATTTCTATATGTACAATTCTTTCTTAAAGCTTGTCAAGCTCAATTGGATTCAAAGATTTACCACAAAGGTACCTGAAGAATGAACACAACTCAACTAAAACTGCATTTACTTTCTCTGGTAACAAATTGAGTAATGCTAATGGTAATAATTGCTCCATGAGATTATCTGAATCATGACTTTTCAATTCAAAGACCTTACAATGTCTTAAATTAATACATCTTAAAATATTACTCGAATATCCATCAATTACTTTCACATTCTTTAATCTACAGAGAACTACATCCTTTTAGGCATTTATCATTGCAAAAAGTGTTGGGGGTACTTCCCATTCTAATTAGCCCATAGATCTCACCTCACATTCATTGCTTGTAGGTCTTTATGAGCATTAAGATGGTTCTTTGTCTTCCCTTGTTTATCGAGCAAAGTATAAAACACATTAACACATACATTTTTCTCAATATGCATAACATCAAGATTGTGATGTAGCAAATTAAATTCTCAATATGGAAGTTGGAAAAATATACTTTTCTTCTTCCATTGTTGTGTTTGACTTTCATCTGCCAATGTACCTTGATATCTTTTTGTTGCTTCTTTTACATTAGGCACCTTTCTATATATGACATCAACATTTTCTAACTGTTTCAAAATGTCAGACCAAATAATATTTTTGGTGGCTCTCTCAACTGTGAGTTTCCATTAAATCGAGACTTATTAGTCCTAAACCTATGGGATACATCTAGAAAGTGACTATGACACATAAAGCACCACTTCTTACTATATGGAAGACATTAAGGCTCAAAGTCAAAGTTACAAACTGGGCAAGCTAAGCCAATGTGAGTGTTCCACCTAGACAAGTTTTCACGTCTAGGAAAGTCACTAATTGTCCATATTAGAGCTACATGCATTTTGAATATTTTATTTGTTGATGCATCATATATTTCCATGTTATCATTCCATAAGTCTTGCAATTCTTGGATAAAAGGTTAGAGGTAGACATTTATGTCATTCCTAGATATTCACTTTCTTGGAATAATCATTAAGAGGATGAAAGAGGCCTGCTTCATACACATCCAGGAAGACAAGTTGTAGGGGATTAAAATAACTAGCAATATGCTATAATTGGTGCTTAAATTCCCATAAGGGTTGAAACCATCACTAGCAAAGCCAAGTCGCACATTCCATAGATCTAAAGAAAATTCTAGGTTTGATGAATCAAATCTCTTCCATTCTTTGGAATCCTCTGGATATCTTATTAAACCGTTATTATTACTCCTGATAGCATGACACTTCATATGCTCAGCAATTTTAGATGACATGAATAATCTTTGTAAACGTGGCTTAAGAGGAAAGTACCATCACACTTTTACAGGAGTTTTTTTCCCCTTCTTCCTACTCTCAAGTATAGCCCTTCCATTGTTGTTGTCCTTTGGTTCCCATCTAGAGGTATGACATCTTTTGCATTCTTCTCTATCTATATCCTCTCCCCAATAAAGCATGTAATCATTTGGATATGCACATATCTTTATGTAGTTGAGACCAAGCCTGTTAATGATTTTCTAAGCCTCATAAAAAGATTCAGGGATTTTATATAAGCAAATACATCATGTAGTAACTCTAATATCGTGGACATTACTTTATTAGAAATCCCACACAAGCACTTAATATGATAGAGTTTGACTAGAAAAGGGAGTTTTGAATACTTGGAGCACCTTTCATACAAGTTCTAATTTCCATCTCTAATTAACTCATAAAATTGCCTAGTTTGTTCACTCTGACTTTCATTTAGATTTAACTCCTTATCTTCAGCAATTCGTTCTAGTGGTGTGTTAGATTCATACAAATTGTGTCTAGAGATCCCAAAAGCATCATTTATCATGCGTTGAATTGAATTCTCATGGGACTCTGATGTAAATGGTTCATTGGCATGATACCCACTAGTTGAAGTATCTACAACACTTGATTCCCCATGCCAAATCCACTGTGTGTATCCAATAGGAAATTATTTTAGTATTAAGTATTCATACACTTCATTTCTAGTCAATCATTGCCTAAATCTACAATCAGAACATAGACATTTTATTCTTTCTTCAATAGATCGATTTAATATTGCAAAATCTAAAAACTCCTCTAAACCCTTAACATACTCAATCATATTCCTAGGTAAAGTGATCCAAGATTTGTCCATTACCATGACTAGTATACTACCTACCCAAGAATGGAAGTTATAGAATATTCATAAGATCTAACTTGAACAAGTCTAGTTCCAAAATGTTTTATCATATTTAAAAGATTGAAATAATGTTAAATTAGTTTAAAATCAAAGTTTATATATATATATATATATATATTTGGAGTCTTGAACAAACAATCTCATGATATACTAAACACAAATAACTTTCTTACAAGGAGATAAAAAAGAAAAGGGCAAAAAGTCATAAAAACAATAAAGGAGATGTGTCAAACTTGTGTAAATTTAATTCTCAACAAATTTTGTACACCCTTACATTTTTTAATAACATAAAAAATAAAGATGAAATCCTTATGCAGTTTTATTTTACAAATGTATTATTCACATCTTTTAATAATCAATAAATAAAGTTCATACTTTTGTGAATCACATTATTTATGAAGAGTTAGGATAGCAAAACTGATAATAAATTATAAAAAAATCTGAGAAGTAAGGCTACTTGGGGGTGAGTTAGTTGCAACAGAAAAAGATGATGAGAGAAGCGGCAACACCCAAATTTAGAGCAGAAAGAGGCTTGAGAAGTACCAGCTATTTGAGAGAGAAGAAGAATGTGGGATATGCATGGAAAACAACATGCAAATGGTATTACCGAGTTGTGGGCATTCCTTGTGCATTAGCAGCTTCCATGACTGTTATTCACTATTCCCAGACTTATCTTTGCATTTACAATTTATTATTTAATTTATGTAACAACATTTACTGGAATATGATATCAAAATCATGCCCTTTTTGCAGGGGCAGCCTCAAGAGAGTGAGAACAAAAGACTTATGGGTTGTTATTAGGAATAATGATACAATTGACAGAGTTAGTGTTGCATAGGATAATTTAAGACGTTTCTATTATTATGTGGAAAATCTGCCTCTACTAATGCTCGATGCACATGTATTTGTATACAATTACATGTTGTGATTATAATATGTAACTGCTACTTCAACAACAATTCTGTGGAAATGTACATAATTATCCATTTCAATGGATCCCAATTAAGAAAACAAATCAATAAAATACTACATTCCTGAACTTTAAGGTATTTTGGTTAGTTAGGTTGGCAGTAAGATACCTTATTTTGTTCCTTTCGAAATAGTTTTAGGTATTAGCTTTTGTTATGACTTATGAAGGATAAAAAAGACTTATGATCCCTTAAACTAAAAGGTAAGATATTACTCAAATGGCCCAATCTTACTCTTGGGCTAATAGTCCATTGGGCTAATATACGTTAAATTGGACACATATTATCTAGGTGAAGATAAAGAAAAAAAATTTTGTAAAAAAAAATGTTAGCTAAAAACTGAAGAGTGACGCTAAATTGGAAGGAAGCATATTGAGGGAAACATGAAAATAGGATTACTTTGGAGTTTGAGAGTAGAACAAACAGTCTTCTTACTTTGGGCTAGTTATATTGCTTTTGTCAAAATGGGGGCCACCCATGTAATCGTAGTTCTTTTTTCTAGTGTTTTTTTGTTATGGGCTACACAGAATGTTTGGGTTGTAGTTTCATTAAAGATAGGTCAGCCTCGTGGTTATGAACCTGATTATGGGCCAATTCTTAAAGTTTGAGCCAAAATCTTGAAAGAAAAATGGGTTGAAAAAATATCAAATTGAACAAAGTATTCTACATGAATTAATTTTCTCTTACATTAAAATTAATAATAATTTTATAATTAAACTATTTTCTATTGACAATGCACCTAAAAGAGCATACTCTAGTTTTAAAAAAACATTAATTTTGATAGTAGGATAAAATTTGGAGAAGAGGGCTAAGAAAGTAATTCACAATAGTTAGTTTAAGTAAGGGAAAGTGTGGTAATTTGAATGGATAGAAGGGCATGGAGATGGAGTGAAAGTTTTTGGTGTTGATAATAGAATTGGACTCAGAGTTTGAGGTGAAGATATGAGACATCCAGCTTGGACCATACTTACTCTTCTTATACCCTTTTGCGATCAATGGCAACCAAGGCAACAAGCCTTAGCCATATGTAAGAATAAGTATTCATCAAGATAAAAACAAAATTGGATGTGTAATATTGACAATGAGATGCAATTTTTTTTATAAGAGTATATAAAATTGAAAGTAGAAGAAACAAAATTGTATATGTAATTACTATGAAAATGAATTTCTTATATGACATTAAATTGAGTGTAATCAAATTAAGAATACCACCTAGACTTGTACCATGCTGGTGTCCCATGTTTCATGGCTAATTAAAGGATGATTTCCATTAAATAATAATAAAAAAGAGTCCAAGCAAATAATATCTATCCACTTGGGAAAATTCACAAATAATATCTACTACCCTTGTAATTGTGACCAAGTTGAGAAACTTTAGGGATTTTAATCATTTGGGTGAATGAAGCAATCGAGTAGAGGAGAAAGTCTAAATAAACTGATTACATATTGAAAGTGGTGAACCTACTACCAGGCAGAAGTAGCAATTTGTATTTTTTGTAATTGTTGTAATTTGGTTTTTTGATCTAGTCATTACATGTCTATATCAATTAGGTCAAACTATTCAGGCACTTCAGAATCAACTCACTCATCCCCCTCCCTATGCAAATAAGAAAAAAAAGGAAAAATATACTCTACACTTTTAAAGTTTTCCTACAAATTACATCCATAAATTTTAAATAAATTACAATTTATCTCTTAAAGTTTGGAAAATACTATGAAAATATCAACTAACTATTACTTATAATCTGAAACTAGTAAGTGTGTTGCATATACATTGTCAAGATCATATTTTTCTCCTACAAGGCACAAAGCCCACACTAACTTATTCTTGGTTTTAACTGTCTTCTAAACTTTGATCATAAAACTTATATTTTCCTAGATAAAAGTTCAACCTTTATTGGAACAAATTAAGAAAAAAAAGTAATACAAACAAATAAGAAAACATAACTATAAATGCTTCAATGGTTTTCCAACAACCCTTGCTCAAATTAGCCATAAGATTTAATGAATACTAAAATACACCAATTTAGTCAAATAAAAATTAAAAAGAAAAAAAGAAAAGACTTATTGAAATCTTGAGTTTCGATTTGTACTAAACTTGCAATTAAAAATGGACAATAGATTTTACTTAATGCAATTTCCTGCTATATAAGAAGATATGCTCATTCAATCAGTTAATCAAGAAACTACATCATAAATACCAAAGTGGTGAACCAAAGAATGTGAGAGTAGAAAATAAAAGATAGGTTACAAAAGTAGCTAAATTGCTTTGCATTATTGTGTCAAGAATCAAAGTGGGTGAACTTGATTTTGTGAACAAAATGAACATTGTAAGTTTACTGACACTAACATAATGTTTAGGGGTTGATGTCATAATATATATTTGCAAGCATAATAACCACATTTTTCATGGAAAACTATGAGATTTTGCACATTGTCTATGACGTAGTGCAATAACAAAGAGAGATTTTATTCAAGGAAAAGGACAATTCTTTCTACCCGAAGAGCTATCATACTATGCAGAGATGACAGTGGCAATGAGGTGATGGCACAGTAGATATCTGAAGTTGAAGTGGACTTGGCTAATTTTTTTTTTATAAGGTCTTGAATAGAAATGAACCAGAAACTAGCCACGATGCCTATTTTCTTTGGATTTTGATGGCTTTTGGCAAGCCTCCTTCTAACCCCACATCCCTTTGTCTTTCTTTCTTAGATTAGAAAATAGGAAAGAAGAAAGCAACAAGCATAAAACTATAAGTATTTTTTACTAGCAAGATGATTAAGTGTTTATACTATAATAAAAGCAGCTAGATATTTTGTCTAGTGGAATGAATTTAGCATTCTTCTACACCTATGACCTTGTAGAAATAGGGACAGTAGCACAAGGTTACTCTATATAGGCAACTAGTCAAATCGGCACTTAAGGTGGTGTGTTTGCAGGATTTTTATTTAGTTTCATGGTGTGTAATTCTTTTTATCAATGGAGTGGCATAACTCTTAGCACTTTTTAACTGCCGATCACAACCAACTTAGGTTTTTTACTACTTCCGTTTTTATATGGAGGTTCTCCAAATTGAGGTCATTGATCATGATCACTACACTATATTAGTACATAAGATTTTTGGATATGAGTGCATATAGGGTATAGTTGGCTGACTTTTTTTTCTTCGTTTTGTCTTTTTTCTTGGTTGCTTCCTGATTTTGTTAAGTTAGATGTTTTAAGCTAAGTGAGGGCTGCATAATGGGTGTAACAGAGACAAGTTTTCTATAATGTTGTAAAAGAGATATCTTGATAGCTTAAAATTTTAATTTTAACTACCATTGTTTTTAAGCACATCTTTTCACAAGGTTTGTTTGTTTTATTCTCACTTAGCTATGCAATGTTTGGAATCGCACTAAAGGATTCCAATTACACAATTCTAACTTACATACTCTTGGTTTTTTTGAGTCATTACAAATTGGCTAACCAAAAATTAGTAGAGGAACAATACATTTATCACCTTCATGCATTCTCACTTATCTATGAGAGAGAATAGATGCAATATATGCACTTATTAACCAAGAGAAAGGAACTACAATATATCAAGCCTTTAAGATAATTATTTGTGAATCTGCACTTGTTCTAGTTACTAGCAAATGACTAAATCAATTGTAATGCCAACCTGAAAAAAAAAATATCAAACACATAGTGGACAACCAAAGTCTTAGACACTAAAAAAGTTAATATATGCTTAGGAATGATTTTATTTAACGTTAAGCAGCATTCTATCCATTATTCGAATGGTAACAACAATAGTTCTCCATCCTTTGAATATAAAGATAAAACAAAACTTTTGTTTTTTTATTTTATTTAAGGATAATATATAACCCATAACATAAATAAAGTTCTATTTATTTCTAGAATTTTATTATAGATCTATTAAATACAGATAACTAATCTAAAAAAAGATTAATGTAGGTGGTAACCAACAATTCTTATCTATTGAGTATACATTACTATCTTTTCATAGAACAGCTTAGTGCCTTATAATTTGTGAACTCTTATTACAAGCCTAAAAGTCGATATAGATACAGTCTTACTTCACAGCAAATGACCTCATCTGTATCTGTAAGTTATGTGATCTTTGTGCTACTATTTATTTTTATTTTCTCTCTCTCTCTTTTTTTTTTTTTTTTGAAATCCAACATACTATAGCAAAACCACACCTTAATTGTCATAGTATAGTTCCACTTGACATTTATCACAAAATTAAACCAAAGAAAAATTTGACAATTCCTTTCTTTCACTCTCCCTTTCTCTTTTCTTTTATATGCAATGACGAATAGTTCAACTTTGGTCCTTGAGATCGAGCAATCCTTTTGCACGTATTACTCATCATGAACTTCCTAATTTGATCTTGTAGTATTGATCTTGAAGCACTTAGTGTCAAATGCAAAGATATTGCTATGTGATAGTAGTTTAATTGTGTTATGGTATACTATGTTGATTTCTACCAAAAATACCTATGATAAATTGTCAAACTTCACTGCCTTATCACATTATCACTATTAATTCAAAATTATGTAGGGAATAGGGCATAAAGAGCATAACTAGTATGTATATCAATTATTATATGCAATTCCCTCAAAGAAGGAATGATGTAACAACTATCAAGAACAATGCTAACCATGGAAACTTATAAAACCAATTTCTTTATACTCTTTTTAACTAAAAAGAAATTAGTCTAGTAGATTTATCCTAAGCTACCACTAATATCTTATGATATCTTTTAACTGCCAACATGACTAATTAAAATTTTTTCCAATTTTTGCATATGACAAAAAAACATGGAACCCAACAACTACATCCACAACTTTCTTATTATCATATAAAGGAAGACCTAAAGTCATCTATTTGCCATAATAGAAACTATTGGGTAGTTAAAAGAAGCACAATGCCTATAGAATTAGACATTTTTTCCCACTGTATGACCTCACCTTTTTCTCTCAAATTTGGTTTAACTGCATCTGGTTTAACTTAAACACACTTTAGGCCCTATTTCTATACCACTCCCACTTGTCTCTCCAATCATCTAAGTTGCAGATAGCTGAATATGTCCTTAGTTATAATTCCCATATGAATTTTTTTTCTCAATAACAAGTAGACTAAAATAACTGATATTCTTTCCATTCTGACTTCAAGTGTTCTATCTCTTCTCAGATTCCTAATATTAACCACTATTGCAATATAGTGGCACTTTCCTTTGCAATATAAAATCTAAACAACATTGCATGGCTAAAATAAGTGCAAAATTTAAATCATAAGCATGCTTCTGAAATATTACATCATAAGAAAGACTTTAAAACATTAAAATGACAAAGATTCACTCACAACAACTATACAACCAATGTATCCAGGTTTCTCTCGATGGTCCACTTTGGAGTAAAGCAGAATTATTACCCCAACATACCATGCAATAGTAATGAGGAAAAAATTTAGAAGAATAAAGGCTAGCTTACAAGCTATTGTAAAGAGAAAAATTAGGGAAAGATGAAAAATTTAGGTGCATGGTGAGGTGTGGATCGTTGATCATTTAGGGTGTCAGAAGAAACATGAAGGAATTAGGGAAAGATAAAGAATTTGAGGGAGATAGTGAAATTAGGGATCCTATGAAAAGAAAAAGAAAGACCAATTTTTAGTGCTGTAACACATCCTTAGCAGCAGTTTTGAAACAACTGCTACCTCTGAACCACCATTAAACATCAGCCATCTAGTAGTTAAAGGCAATTCAACAAAACCATCGTTAAAAAAACTACCTCTAACATTTGGTTTTCAAAAGTATCTAACCCAGCGTCACTTAGTTGTGCCTTTAGTAGTGGTTTAGAAGAACCATCATCCTTAAACCACTGCTAAAGGCCCATTTTGTAGTGATGAAAGTTGCTTCCCCTATTTCTTTACTATTTTCACACAAAATCTGCTTATGTGAGTCGAATCATAGCTTTTTGAATTAAACCTGTAATCATGCTTATGAAAATCCAGCACTTTTGCTCTTATGATTTGACTCAAATTTTGAACTAAATTTGTATGATTTGAATTGATATTTCCTACTATGCTTTTCAATTCTTATCACGATTCAAACTGTGTTAAATTTTTGATTTCCTAAAAGTTTTTAAAATTTGGTGAGTAGACTTGTATTTTCAATTGAATTTCCTCAATTTTACTTGAATTTCTTTAGTGATTCTGATCGTGATTCTACTCGAATTTTGAACCCAATTCTGCTTGTGATTCTTATCACACCTCCAAAATTTTCCACTCTTTTCAATTTAAACTTCTTTCTCTTTAAAAACTATTCTATTTCTTTAAGTTTAAACTTATATGAGATACAATTAAGTTAAATAAAGTGGATGAAAAGTCTTGAATGAGTGATTCCCAAGTTAATACTAATTAACCTAGTAATTTATCATACACAAATAATATGAAAAATGTGGATAGTTATAAAGATAGTGTGATAGAGATTGTACATTTGAGACAGTAATGTAATGATGATCTATATGTGAATAATAGGAAAATGATCATGATACTTGTTATAATAATAATAGGACCCATATAATTATGAATGAGGTACAAGTTTGAATATTCTTTAGGATTTGGCCTATGATATATAATGGAAATGATATGTGATACATGTGATAAAGATTATATAAAATATATGTGAA
The DNA here is from genome assembly GCA_026873985.1 of Saraca asoca. Lineage (NCBI taxonomy): Eukaryota > Viridiplantae > Streptophyta > Magnoliopsida > Fabales > Fabaceae > Saraca > Saraca asoca. The sequence continues at coordinate 10,174 of JANHAO010001282.1, forward strand.
TGATGGATGACGTGATAATGTAATGAGAATGATGTTATTGAGATACTCAAAAATTCCCCATGAAACATAGGATGGCAAGTGGTGAATGATTATGATTGTGGAAATGCAATTACTATGAATGGTACTGTGGTATAAAGTTTAATAATGTGCATGAGATATTAAAAAGTATATGATGATATGATTGCTATTAAAATTACAAATACTGTAAGTGATTATATGGTGAAAAGCTCATGCATGACATGGAATGATATACAATGTTATGAATGATGATGAAATACGTTGATATGAAATTGATGAGATCTCCATTATGCAAATGAAATGATTGAATATCTAAAAGCTCTATGAGGCTTGAATAAGAATGATGAGATATAACAAGAAATAATGAATCAGATCCTGGATCTACACGTTCCAAATGGTGGAAGGGCATAAGACGGGTGCTGGAGGGAAAAGGTTGGGGCTGTGCAAGTTATGGTTAGACTGTAGTAACAAGGAGATTTACATTACTTTTCTTTATTATGTTGTTTATTGCAATTATTATTCAAATGCATTGAATATGATTAAATATGACTTGAATATATGACTTGGTTATTGATAGCCTGAAGCTGTGTAAATAATATGATTTATAAATATTCTAAGAAATTTTAAAGGAAGATTTAATATGGAAAGGCAACACAAAATAAACTCATGTGATGACTAAGTCTTGTGAGATGCTAAAAAGTAACATAGTATTGTAACCTAAACATATACTGATTGATGAGAATGGTTTGTGATCATAAGAAAATCATGGTTCTTTATAGTGTGATAATTCAAAATGTATTGTGATATTACTCAAAGGTTGAGCCTCTCGCTCTTTATGATGTGTTGAATAATTCAGGCATGAGTTATGTTTTCTGAGGAATTGATGTATATATGTCTAGTTAAATGTTGATGAATTCATAAGTTAGGTATAGATTTATCTCACTGATCCCTAAACTTACTCTTCTGTGGATCATTTTTCAGATTCTCAAGAAATTGTTATTAACCTACCTCTGAAATGTAAGGATAGTTGATAACTTTATAGAAGTCATTACTGATGTATTTAGCACCACAATAGATAGTCTTTAGGAGTGCATGTATATTATGAACTTGTTGAGAGCTTGTTGAATAAAAGTTTAAATGGGGACCACACCATGGCTAGCAATGCCTCTATCTATTATAAAAATATATTTATATATCAATATTTCTCTCTTCGTCTATAAGTTTATCCTACTAACCATTTGAGTTTAAGTATATAAGAGTAGGAAATATTAAATCAAGCATGAGTAGAAATGAATAATAGAGATGGATTAAAGGCTAGTGATTATCAATCAAGGATTGATATTCATGCCGATCATGACCAGGAATTTGGATCATGACAATAATTGACCCACACCAGTGCATAATCAAAAATCATATTGCTATTCAAGCCAAACAGCCATAAACAACATTGCATATTGAAATTTAGCTAGCAATAAATCACAATTAACAATTAATTAATGGGCCTTATCAATCAATCATCCAAAGTAATTAATAGCATTAAAATAGATAATCAAGAGAATTAAATTAGGAATAAATTAACAATAAAAGTAAGTCTCACAATCAATAAGAGAATTAATGCAGAATTTCCCTTATGTTGAAAAAAAAAGTGTTGCTACACATTAAAATAAACATAAAAGAAAAGAGAAAACTTAAAAGTGGTTGGTGTTCTTGTCCTAGTAGAGCTTCTCTTCTTTACAAAATTAGAGAATTTTAAAAGAATGTAAAGAATAATTACAATTAGGTCTCAACTAAGCTTTTATATGAGCTCACTACACTACCTCTACTTAGGCTATCGATTAGGGCTGGATGGAGTGATAATTAGATGTGGGTCTCTTCATAAGAATTGTAGCTTCATCTTTGAGAAGTCCAATGGCCTTGACCTTGCTAAAAAATTTGATTTCTAGCTTAACTTGTGGGCTAAAAATCAAAATAGTCTTGCAAAGTAATCCAACCAATAACAAAATTTTTCATTTGGATCCACAGCCTTGAAACTTTTTTAAAACAGTGTAGTTTCACCTTACGCCCTTCTTGAAAGTTGTGGAGGTAGATCTTAGCTATACAATGAGTTTAAGTTTGCACTGAGATAAGGGCTAGAGATCCATTTATGATCAAAATACTGAAACTGGTTCTGGATCAGTAGGTTAGTAATCTATTTCGAATTTTAAGCCTAATTTGACATTGAAAATGGCTAAACTGGACTTTAGACTCTTCATGATATTTGTAGAGTATCCTCTTAGAAATAAGAATTACCCCAAAAAGAAGTACAAAACTCAAGATACACCTAAAAATCTAAAATAGTGCCAAATTACTAAATTAATCCAATTAAGCTTAAAAACTTACCAACCAAGAAACCAATCATAAGTATCCAATTAATCACATAAATAAGACAAAAGACTAAGTATATAAGATATATAAAATATGTGTAAATTGTATTCATCAATAAATGATAAATGACATGCAAAAGTTATTAACTCAATTGTCAGCCTACATGGACAAGTGAAAAGAAGAAAAGGCACTCTCAGACTATATTTACTACAATGGCCCACTTGAATTTCTTGACTCACCTTTAAGGTAGGAAGATAAGAAAATTGAAGTCCAAAACCTGTTGGAGGAAGTGAATTTAGGATTTGGGAATGAGAAAGGGCCAATATTTGTCAATGCACTACTACCTAAAACTGAAAAAAAAATCAAAATAGTTCAAGTATTGAAAGAACATGTAGACCATTTTGCATGGACTTATGAGGAAATACTAGGACTAAGTCAAAATCTAGTCAAATACATGTTACTAATAAAAGAACAATTTTGGTTGTATAAACAAGCTCTTAAGTGTTTTGCTCTTGAAGTGATCCATAAACTCAAGGAAGAAATTGAAAGGCTACTTGAGGCCAACTTCATATGAACCACAAGATATGTCGAATAGATTTCAAATGTAGTTTCAATGATGAAGAAAAATGAAAAACTTAGAGTGTGTATTGATTACAAAAACTTGAATTATGCAACTTCAAAGGATGAATACCCCATGTCAATAGCCAACATGCTAGTCAATTTTGCTTTAGGACGGATTGTCGTTAGCTTCATAGATGAAAATACTAGACATAATCAAGTGTACATTGCAAAAGATGGCACGTCAAAAATAGCATTTAGATGTCCTGGGGCAATAGGGACTTTTGAGTGGGTGCTAATGCTTTTCAATTGAAAAAATGCGAGTGTAACTTATTAAAGGGCTATGAATACCATTTTCCATTATATGATTGGTAAAACTATGGAAGTTTACATTAATAATGTGGTAGTCAAAGCCAAGTCATACGAGAAACATGTATGAAATTTAATTCAACCTTTTGAGTGAATGCATCAAAACAATTGAAAAATAAGCCCTTTAAAATATGCATTTGGTATATCTATAGGTTATTTTTTGGATTTTTTAGTACATTAGAAAGGAATCGAGGTCGACAAGAACAAAGCCAAGGCAATCTTAGAAACTGCTCTCCCACAAATAAGAAAGAAATACAGAGTTTCCTTGACAATGTGAATTTCCTTCAATGCATCATTTTCAATTTATCTTATCAAAGAAGGATATTTTTGCCTTTATTTAGATAAAAAAACAAAGGAGGATTCTAATGGAAAGAATGTCATCAGCAAATATTTGAAGAAATCAATAGGTATTTGATGTCTAGTGATATCATCCCCTATACCAAGAAGGCCACTTAAGCTTCATGTGTCTTCTTCCGAAGATGTAATTGGTTGTTTTCTAACCTAAGATAATGATATAGGTGTAGAAAGAGTTGTTTTTTATCTTTCTAGAGTTTTAAATTATGTAGAACAAAAATATTCAGTAATAGAGTAATTATGTTCGTCTTTGTATAATTCTTGTACAAAGTTATGTTATTATTTGTTGCTGACTAATGTTCACCTTATTGCAAAAATCAACATTTTAAAATATATGTTGTTGAAACCAATTATCCATGAATGAGTCAAAAAATGACACTAAATTTTATAGAATTCTCATTACAATACATTTCATCGGAAGCTGTCATAGGACAAGTAGTCATCAAATTCATAGTCGAACATTATGAAAAAAATTCTAATTATATGGGTGTAAAATAGAATCCAGCAAATTTTTGTTTATGCTGAATGAAAAAGTTTAAATAATGAGGCTAAATATAAAGCGTTAATAGTCAACCTGGAAATTGTACTAGATCAAGGAGTAATATGTGTCAAAATTTGCAATGATTCACAACTAGTCATAAAATAAAATTCACAAGAATATAAATGTCTAAAAATGAGGCTAGTGAAATATTTGGCAAAAACATTTGAGCTCCTGAAAAGATTTGAAGATGCAACAATAAGACATATACCAAGGTGGGAAAATAAGAAAGCCAACAAATTGGCTTAACATGCCTCAAGGTATAAGATTGATAAAGATAAATTTGCAAATTAATTTGCGACATGCTTTCCTACAAACTTTTGAAACTAGAGAGGTATGTTGCAATGAAACTATGACCATTACATCCACAAATTAGAGAACACCATTGATAAATTATTTGTCAAACCCTTCCATGTTAGTTAGTCAAAACATTAGGATAAGAGCTATCAAATTTATTCTAATAGATGGAAACTCTTACAAGAAAGGTTTCAAAGGTCAGTTATTAAAATGTTTAGGTAATAAAGAAGCACTATCGACATTAGTAGAAGTACATGAAGCAATTTGTGATGCCCCTCAAGCTAGGGTAAAAATTAAATGGATCCTTATCCGAAGAGCTTTTTATTAGCCTAACATGATCAAGGATTGTAATAATTATGCGAAGGGTTAAGAAGAATGCCAAAAACATAGGCCAATTCAAAGAATATTAGCAGCTAAACTAAATTATATAATAAAACCTTGCCATTCAGATGTTACACAATAGATTTAATCAAGAAAATATAATTGCTATCCTCTAAAGGGCATCATTTTATTTTAGTGACCATAGATTATTTTACTAAATAAATCAAAGCCATTGTGTACAAAGAAGTAAAATAGTCTAGTGTGATTGATTTTGTGGAACCTCATATTGTTTGTCGATTTAGATTACCTAAGCCAATTATGATTGAATGCGAGATAGTATTTACTTGTGGACAAATCAGAGAGTACGAGAAACAAGAGGAATTAAAATGCTATGTGCGACACCATAATATGCCTAAGCAAATGGTCAAGTAGAAGCTATCAATAAAATAATTGTAAACATGATTAAGAAGCACATTAGACAGTATCCAAAGAATTGGCACAAAATGCTTAGCAATGCTCTATGGACTATAAGAAATACTCCTAACAAGTGTACAGGAGTTACACCTTATAAGTTGGTATTCAGCCATGATGTCGTCATACCACTTGAAGTGATAGTGCAACCTTTAAAGGTCCAAAAACAAAATCAGCTATCTGAAAATGATTATCATGGTCTTATGCTTAATGAATTAGAAGATCTGGATGAAGAAAGGTGGTAGGCCTCAAATAGTTTGGTTTTTAACAAAGAAAAATTAGCCAAGTCTTACAACCAAAAATTGACTGTAAATAATTTTGATATTAGTCAATTGGTTTGGAAAGTCATTATGCTTATATATAAAAACGTTGAAATATGGCTAATAGACTTCACGTTGGAAGTGCCATTTGAAATCATATACTTATTCGACAAAAATAGTTATATAATAAGACATGTAAATGAAAACATTGTTGAAGTCATAAAGGATAAATATCTTAAATTGTACAAGCCAAGTATCCATGAAATATACATTAAGCCTGTTAAATAAAAAATCTTTGACTATAAGAATCAAATAGAATCTGACATCTTCTTGAAATTTAGGTCAAACATCAACCTAAGCTTTTTCCATTGCCAATCTGCCTCTATTCTTTATGACAATGCTTGCTTATAAGTAGCACTGGCTTCATGAACTCGAGATGAGGTAGCTTTGAGATTAGTTAGGACATCTTTGACTTTCTTGGTGAATTGAGGTTGTCCTTATTAGTCAACTTTACTACCAAATCTAACTTGAATTGATTGGCTTTAAGTCAGCAAAGTTCTTCTTATAAATCTACAATCTTTGACTCTACCACCACAATTTGCTTCAAGTTACCATTAATCAACTCTAAGGTTACATTTTGCTTCTTGATCAAAGCCTTTCTTGGTCTCAACTACTTGTTTAGAGAATAGAACTAACTTTTCTTTTCTTGCTAATGATTTTTGGAGGGTTTTGTCGATAGTGGCACAATCCTTGACCTTTTCCAAGAATGAAGGCATTTGTTTTTGAAAATTAAGGACAAATTATTTCAGGCCAATAATAATTTTAGCCTCGGAAGCACCTTGCAAAGTTTGTAAAGAAGCAAAGAGAGCATCACGCTGGTCAACCTCTAAAACTGCCATTTCCTTGTCATTATGTAAAATGGTGTTTAAAGTTTGGATGACTTGTTTTATTTATTCTCATATGCCAATGGCATCTTTTGGATTCTTGTTCCAATGAAGAGATATGCAAAAAAAGTTTCACCTTCTTCTGACAGCAACAACTCTAGTGTTATTATCACCTCATTTGCCTTGTCGAAAGGGAAAGTGCACCCAACATCTGGTATTTTCAGTATCTTGATAAGGCGAAGTGAGTGGTCAATGGGAGCTCTAACATTAGTCATAATTAAGAGATAGGAAGGCTAGTATCTATTTCATGGACTACAGAAGGGTCTGAAGCTTGTCAACCAATGTTTTCAATTATGACCCATTCTAGATGAGACATAACATCAGTTATGTTTAAGTCCTGTATAATATATTAGCATCAAAAAAGCAAGAGAACAAAAGGAAAAGAAAATGGAAATGGTCGATATGTGCCTTGGACTAAGCCATATCTTGAGCATATGCAGGGGTATTTGCAAAGTTAGATGAGGAGGGAGTGATGCAGCTTGTCTAGAATTAGTACTATTAATCCCTTTCAATTTAATAGTCCTTTTTTTTCTAGGCTACTCACCCGTTTGTTTAGCCATCACCTCCTTCTCAACCATTTAAGTGTCAATCGAGCTAAATGTTGTTTTCCTTTGATATTTCCTCTTCTTCTTTGGAGTAAAGAATTCATTGTTTAGGAACATAACATTGGTTTCTTCATATTTCTTTCATATTTTATCAGTAATAGCTCTTGTCACATCATTGCCTTGGGCTATGTCAGGTATTTTGATTGGAATAATGACTTCACATCTAAACAAAATAGAAGTTAGCATATAAAATTTGAAGAAAGTATATAAAGTTAAACAAGTTACTAAAGAATTCATCACACAAGCCATCAGTAATCGACTAGCATCGATAAGGCAAGGGTGGTAATAAGCAATAGTAACATCAGAATGGGAATTTGGTATGACTATTTTAGCTAAACTGAATGGGGCATTCAGTAAAGGTATAGGCTTTAGTTTAAATGGAGGAATGGCCATTTTTATTACAGGGTTTCAACTATATGCTTTCCACCAAGAATAATGGTTACATTCGTAATAAGATTCTTTTATCCTATTGAAGGTTTCATCAGCTTCGATAATCATATACTTCGAGTGCTTATGTTTATATTTGATTTTATAATATTTTTCAAAGGCCATTATTTTAGCAATATGTATACCTGGAGTCTTGGATGATGCTTCAATAGTTTGCATATTCACACAATGAGAAAGCTAGTCAGAGACTGGTGTATCAAAATATAAATGAGTTCTGGAGAACCACCACTCTGAGAATAGTATAGCATATGCAAGAACAAAGAAAAATTGCGCAACTCAAATTACATCCACATAACCGAATTGGCCTCTTTAGCAAAAGAGTATTCAAGTACTTCATAATCTGTCCATAAAATTGTTTGCCTAAGAGCATGGTTGGGCACCATTGTACTAAGCCATATTAATGAGCTAAAAGTGTTTGGCAAAAGGAGTTTGACACTTGAAGTCAACTCCTGAAAGAGACCAGAGAATAAGTATTTGGGACATAAAAATTTAGACTAGACTTCGACACGATAAGGGTCAGATAAATCAAGATCAAAGGTAAACCAAATCAAGTCATAGGACCGTAGGGAGAACATGGATAGATTCTAGAAAGGATGGTCAACATAAAAAGAGTAAAAAATATGGAAAAAATGGTCAAACAATTCCCTTAGTGTTTGAAACTCTAGGGTTCCAACTAAAGAAATATGAAGAATTTTAGGCCCATACGATAAGTTTCTATATTTTGAGTCAAAATCTTTTGAAAAATGAAAGTTATCTTGCAAGGCCGTAGTTTGTCATAATCAAAAGTTCTAAAAAGGACTGCCTAAATTGTAGATAGCATCATGATCCCTAAGATGGTTATGGCTATGTTGATATTTTCAAAGAGATAAGCCAACACAAAAGGCCCTAATCCTAACTGTTGACCCTTCATGAAGAAAAACTGCCAAAGGCCAAAAAAAAAAAGAAAAAAAAGTGATTTTTAATGAGGAAACATAAAAAAGATGCTTGTAGAGCCAATAAAATAAAAAAGTGCTTTGCTTAATATCAAAGATCGAAGAATCAAGAGATCCTTGATATATCAGAAGAATGTCGAATAAGTAGAATTCTTAGTGAAAATAGGCACAAGCTGGTAGAAATTTTTTGTTGAAGGAGAAAGTGAAGCCAAAATAGCTTTACCATGTGATTAAAAACCAATAATGATTATAACATCAAAGGAGGAAAGACCTATCATGTTGTAAGGAACCTAAAGACTATTAATGGAAAGTGACCAAAAACACAAGGCAATCTCTATTATTAGAGGAAGATATATCAAATAAAACTTGGATAACTGGATTGCATCGAAAATACCTAATTATTTTAGAGAAGTTCTTTCTCTAATTGGACTATTTAACTAGTTTAGATATGCTAGAGATAGACTTGGAAAATTCCCAAAAACCCTAACATTCTTAGAAACCTATAAAGTAACATGGATAGACCTAGATAATAATCCAAGTCTGGTTTCCATTGGAAAAATGAGCTAGATAGAAAACTAATGATTCATTCTCGCTAACGTCGAACTTAGTAGAGGGTATGAATACCTTAAATTAGAGGGTAAAGAGTGTTTTTGAATGGGGATCTATAATTTTGATAGCTCCAAATGCTTAAGAGGAAAAGCCTGAAGTAGTGGCCATGTTCTAACAAGAAGTGAAGATTGAAAGAAGGAAGATGAGCACACAAGAATGAGCATGGAAGAAATCAAGAATAATCTAAGCAAGTAAGGGAAAAGTGAGCTCTAGAAGTTAAATATGTTCCTTAAAAGGGAAAGACAGGGACTATTCTTTTTTAAGTCTTGAAAAGGAGTGAATGAATAGCTTTGATTACCTGAAGGTATAGCTACCATCATTGATCATAAAAAATCATACAAAACTGCCAGAGGGAAGTTCCACATGTCATGAAGCAATTCAGGAGTTACAAGTTGAATCAATGGTTAAGCATTGACACTACAAATCAATCAAGCATTTAAGTCAACACTAGGGAGACATAGTCTAGTTCAATCATATTTTTTATTTAAAACTTTTAGATGTGTCAAAATTTTAACTTGACAAGCAATTGACCTAAACCAAGGGAACTTTGTTAGCCATTTTTTGCAAAAAAAAAGCCCAAGCAAGTCAACCGCACACTTAGAGTCGACACACATTGGGCAAAAGACAATGACCAAGCAGTTAGCTGATGAAGTCAAAGTAAACACATGCCGGACACATGGCAAGTAGTTATTTGATAGTTATCTCACCACTTCTTAATTGCTTTGTTTTGCATTTATTTTTAGTTTTTATTCTTTTGGAACATGTGCCCATTGTTATAGAAGCCAGTTTTCAAAAGCAGTTATTGAAAGAAATTGCTTATGGTTCTGATGAATAGGGTATTAAAGGACTGAAAAAAGGATTATCTTTTTGTAGTTAAAACACAAACAATCTATTTCAAACATGCTCTATGTTCTATAATGCTTTGCTACCCTCTTCAATACTCTACTAAACCATATAAGTTTTTAGGAATCTTTCATCACTCCCATGCTTGTAATTCTATGTGTTACTTTGCATCCTTTTAATGTAGTTCACAACCATTTTGAGTGAAATATTTACTTTTTGTTGTGTGTACCTATATCTCTTTATATGGATTCTACAAAATATCATAATTTGATCTATTTTCTTTGGAAAACACACCTTGGAGTCAAAGCTTTCTGGCTTGCAAAATTTGATTCAACAATTTGGTTCAATCAAAAGTGCTGAAAATAAATATGTACTGAATCCATTCCATCTTATCAAATGCCTTTATGTCAAATTACCCATAAATCAACAAATAACTTGCCAATATCTACGAAAACTAGAATGGGCTCTCCATACATGTATCTCAAAGCCTTCGATCTCACAATTAGACAATTTGATTATATGGGTATTACCAAAACGAAATTACCACAATGATAATACAATTAAGACCAATGATGTATAAAAGATATAAATAGATTTAAACTTGTACTGGATTTATTTATGCATTCCATCCATCATTTCACAAGCATTCTCTAAAACATAGACATTATATATTTTATGTTCACTTTCATACACTCAATTAGATGCAGATGAATTTCAACAACAAAAAAAGTAGGACAAATAAGGAATAATTTTGATCAAAATGTGTACAACAAAGTAAATGATAAAGATGATATAAACAATAATAATTAGATGAAAAATCATAAAGTCTAGTTATCCAAAACAAACATCACAAACATGAAAAATTTACTAACCTTGTGTTGTTCACCCTAACTCTTCAACTTTGACATCTGCTCTTATCCAATAAGCATCTCCTCCCAATGAGAACTCAAACCCTAACTTCCTTTTAATCCTAATATTTGAAACGATAATGGTCATACTTAATAAGTGAGGGCTACTTTACAAATTATGCAATCCCTCTTGCAATTAGCTGAAATCGGATAGGGAGGTTTCCTATTCAATAGCCATCAACCGACATTATCCATTATTACTACAAATACTGTTAGGATGTTGTCACATAAGCTGTTGTATGGCATACCCATGTTGGACCATATAACTCCCCTTTTATTTGTTATGCAAACACATCATAGTCTTGATGAATTGATAAGAAAATTTTCTTATTTTGTATGATGAGATGAGGGAATTAATAAATGTCAATTTGGTAGGCATTGTAGCTAATTTGCCTTGTACATATTTTCCTTCTTTAATATAAAACCAATAATGGTGAATAGCATAGAAATCTTAAAAAATCATAATAAGTTGGATATAAATACAACATTAATTGTTTTGGAGTATTTTCTCTGCTTTGTCCTTTACTTTAGGTGGAAGTGAAGAAGTCCACTTTTTTGCCAAGGGAATGAGTTGAGCTAAACAGAGCATCTACCTCAGTTTCCAGTTCCACCGAGATATGCCCACATTCTTCCAAACATATCATGTTTGCTTCTTCTCGATATCTATGCTCCTAGTGTTTGCAATTTCCAACTTTTAAATGCAACACTACCATTAATTCTGTGCATGTGCGACTTTTATGTCTATCTTTTACTTGCCACTACCAAAATTTGTAAAAGTAGGAAGATGATAGATTAGGATTTAGTGGTTCTTTCAGCCCATATAAAGACATGTGAAGGCATAACCGTGGTCCTAATTTTAGTGGAAGTTGAAAAGCCTTTCTAAATTCTGGGGTGTCCCTGAGACTGGCTTTCCTAGTATTAGAAGGGAATGGAAATTGACACATTCTCTAAATATTGGTTTATCCTTCCAAACTGAAGGTACATGGGTTTATATAGTATAGCATTCTGCTTACATGCCTAAAACATGAAATACACCTCAACAAAGAAAAAATAACTAACTATGCATAGCTATATAACAAAAAGCAATAATAGAGAACAAATTGGTTACACCAGAATGCTAAGACTCCCCCTCAAGATAGAGCATATAGATTATGGATAACCATCTTGCCTAGGAGAGCATGAAACTGAGTAGGATGAAGTGCTTTGGTGAAGGCATCAGCTAGTTGGTTTTGTGTTCCAATGTGCAAAGTCTTAAGTATGCCTGCTTGTATCTTCTCCCATACAATGTGGTAGTCGATTTCAATATGCTTGGTTCGTTCGTGATAGAGGGTTGGCAGCAATATGGAAGGCAACCTAGTTATCACAAAATAGTAAAGTCGGGCCAAGGTGAGAAACTCCTAAATCCTTAAGTAAAGATAATAGCCAAATGAGTTCACAAGTAGTGTTGGGCATAGATTGGTATTCAGCTTTAGCAGATGAATGAGACACAATCTGTTGTTTCTTTGATTTCCAAGAAATCAGAAAGAAGCCAAGGAACACACAAAAACAAAAATAGGCTAGCAAGTGCCAAGGCATGTTGCCCAATCTAAGTCCGCAAATGCTTTGAGTTGAATAGTAGAATTTAAAGGAAGAAGATTCCTTAACCTGGAGTTCCTTTAATGTATTGTAAAATACGAAGTGCTGCTGCAAGATATGGAGCACATGGGGCTACCAAAAACTAACTGAGTCTATTCACTGAATATGTGAGATCAGGCCGGGTAAATGTGAGATACAAAAGCTTACCAATAAGTCACCAGTAGCTAGTGGGGTCTAGAACCAAATCACCATCATCTTGAGAGAGTTTCAGATTAGGTTCCATTAGAGCAAAAATTGGTTTGCAACCCAGATAGTCAATTTTGGATAGTAACTCCAAAGCATACTTTTGTTGGCAAATGGAGATCCCTGCTACTGATCTAGCAACCTCAAGACCTAAGAAAAACTTTAGAAGCCCCAGATCTTTCATCTTGAACTTAGAATTAAGGGTTGATTTCAAATTGTCCATGGTAGAATAGTCATTGCGTACAATGATAATATCATCGATGTATACCAAGAGAACCAAGAAAGAATTGCCATGATGTTTGGTAAAGAGAGAATGATCACTAGCCGATTGTTTAAAACCTTCTGTGATAAAAACACTTGAAATTTTGTGAAACCACTGACGAGATGCTTATTTAAGGCCATAAATGGATTTATGTAGCCTGCAAACGGTATTAGGAGGAAGATGCTTCCCCTTCTGACAAGTATATCCAGGAGGAATTATCATATAAACTTCTTTAACAAGGTCACCATAAAGAAAGGCATTAGTAACATCAAGTTAAGTGAGAAAGCAGCCATGGATAGCAACTAAGCAAAGTAAAACTTTAACAATCACAAGCTTGGCCACTGGAGAAAAAATGTCTAAGAAATTAATATCTTTTTGTTATGTGTAGCTCTTAGCACTAAGGTGGGCTTTATGATGATCCACAGTGCCATCAGCTTGAAACTTGATTTTATACACCCATTTACAACCCAATGGATGCTTCCCAGGAGAAAGAGAAAGAATAGACCGGGTTCTATTGCTTTCCAAGGCTGCCAACTCAACATTCATAACATGACACCACTTTGGAGATTCAATTGCTTCAGCAAAGTGTGAGGTTCAGAGTGAGTGGTAATAACTAAGGCAAAATTATGATAAGCATAAGAGAGTTTTTGGTAGCTAAGGAAAGAAGATATGGGATAAACAAAAGAAATGGGTGCAGGTAAACTAGCTACCAAATAACAGCGATAGTCTGACAAGTATGTGGGTGCTTTAGAAATGCACTTTGGATGAGTGACTGAGTGATTAGAAGGTGATGTAGAAGTAGGTGCAAGACTAGTGACTGAATGATCAGAAGGTAATGCAGAATTAGGTGCAAGACTAGTGACTGAGTGGTTAGAAGGTGATGCAGAATCAAGTGCAAGACTAGTTAGAGAAGATGAAGGTGGAACAGAACGAGGCAAAACACAATCACCAAAAAAATCAAGCAAATGATTAGTAGCATTTGAATTAGCAAAAGGAAAAATAGTCTCATGAAACTAAACATGCCTAGAAATGAATAGTTGGTTACTTTCAAGATCAAGTAATTTATACCCCTTATAACCAAAAGGATAACCCAAAAAAAAAACTGAGGTACGAGCATGAAGAGTGAACTTGGTGCGGTGACTAGGAAGTGTGGAAGCATAACAAAGACAATCAAAGGTGCGAAGGTGTGCATAAGTGGATTTTTTGCTATGCAATAACTCAAATGGACTTTTGTTGGACAATAATGGCAAGGGTGTGTGATTAATCAAATAGACTATAGTTAAGACACAATCGCCCAAATAACAAAGGGGAACAGAAGATCGAAAAAGCAAGGCATGTGTTACATTAAACATGTGTTGATTTTTGCGTTCGATAACCGAATTTTGTTTGAGTGTCGCAACACAAGAGTGAAAAGGAATAATACCTTTGGACTGAAAAAAATCATGAAAAGCCAACTCTGACACATTGTCCGATCAAAAAAATTTAATTGTAACATTGTACTAATTAGAAATTAGAGTGAAAAAATCTGGAAATATGGTATAAACATCTAATTTATTGCGTAGCAAATAGACCCAAGTAGCATGAGAACAATCATTAACAATGGTGAGAAAGTACGTATGACCAGTTGTTGTGCTAACATGAAAAGGACCCCAAATGTTAATATGCACTAAATCAAAAATATTGGCAGGCATGTTATTGTGAGAAACAAAAGGCATACATTTCTGTCTGGCTAAATTACAAATTTTGCAATGTGAAGATAAATGAGATAGAAAATTAGGGAGTTGTAATTCATTATGAAGAAGTCGAATTTTTACATGAGATATGTGGCCAAGTTTAAAGTGCCACATATCACTTTTAGACCATACAGTATTTGAAAAAAAAAAAGAATTACAAACAGCAGTCCCTAAGTCTAAAAAGTATAGATTCTTCTATCTCCTACCCATCACAATCATCAAGCCTTGAGTGAGGTCCTAAATCACACATGAATCAAAGAGAAAATCAACATGACAATTGTGACTAAGTGTGAGGGAACTAACACCAAGAAGATTAAAACCAAACACGGGAACAAAAAAATACATTATGCAAAATCAGAGTATCAGATAATGGCACAAATCTGACTCTATTAATACTAACAGTTTCACCATTAGGCAATAGGGATGGCAATCAACCCCGGTTGGACGGGATCCGGTGGGGAATCCCCGTTCGGGGAGGGATTCGACCCAAAAAGATTTTGGGATCGAGGTCGGGGATTACACTCCAAGCCCCGAAATTTTTTTTTATTTTTTGTTTATTTTTTTTATTTTTTTAGAAAGTTTTTATATTTTTTTCTTCCATAATCTATCTTATTTTTTATTTTTAAATTTTTTATTGAACTTTTTAATTTTTTATTGTGTTTTGATTATTTTTTATTAATTTTATATTATTTAATAAAAAATAAATTTTTAAAATTTTTAAAAAAAATTCCCCGCGGGGACTCGTAGGGATCGGGGACAGAGATTAATTTTTCCCTGACATTGCGGGGCGGGGAAAAATTCTCCGACGGGGATCGAGGACGGGAACCTCATTCCCCACCCCCGCCCCGCCCCGTTGCCACTCCTATTAGGCAAAGTGACAGAAGTGTTGTGAACCAAAGTGGAGTGTAAGAAGTTAGAGAGATTACAACAGACATGGTATGTAGCACCTATGTCGATCACCTAAGCATCAAAAGGAATGGAATGGTGAGAAAACAAAAGAGCAGGAAAAAAAAAGTACTATAAATGTGGGAGATTGAAGGGCCAATAGCAGATTGAATCTCAAGAGTGGCAATAACATTATGAGTCAGTTGTGAGCTAAGGTAAGCGATGAGTTGTTGGACTTGGTCATTGGAGAGAGAAGTTAGTAAAGAAGACGATGGAGCATGCGTCAAATATGTGGCAGCCTATGGCGGAGATGGATTCAGAGTAGGGGTTGTCGCTGCAAAAGGAGAAAACTGAGTCGCTATTAAGGAGTTAGGGCTTGAAACCATTCTGCTAGATTGAAGAGGGCTCATGTGACTGGAATATGTCTTCTTCTGATTAGGATGAGACTTAGATTTAGGCTTATAACCAAGTGGATATCCATGGACTTTGTAACAATGATCCACTGTGTGGCTCAGAAGCCCACAATGAGAACATTGTAGCTGATCACGGTTAGGCTTGCCCTGAGATGAAACCGCATCAACAAAAGGAGAGATTGCCAATGTGTGAAACACCATCAACTCAACCAGCGCCAGTGAAGATCCAGACACAATGGTCTATTGTCGCTCTTCCTGAATAAGATTAAAAGCCTTAGCCATGGGAGGTAGAGGATCAAGCATCAAGATCTACCCTCGTATTGCATGATATGATTCATTTAAACCCATCAAGAACTACATCAAATACTCTTGTTCTTGGAAGTCTATCCAAGCTTTCATACCACCGCAAGTATAAACAGGGATCGGCTGAAAATGATTGAGTCCATCCCAGAGAATTTTCAATTGTGTATAATAATTATTAAGGTCAAGAGATCCTTGAGATAGTCCATAGAGTTACTGCTTAATTTGGAAAATCTGTGGGGCATTACTTTGTCGAAATTGATCATATAGATCTGACCAAATAGCTTGTGCACTGTCCATATAGAGTAAACTATCTGCTATTTCCTTCGAAGCAACGTTGAGAAGCCATGATGTGACCATGCTATTACAACAGGACCAAGTGCCGGCAAAGGGATCATTGGACAATTGCTTCGGAATCGATCCGTCGACAAAACCAAGCTTATTCTTGGCATTTAAAGCCATAAGCATAGCAAGACTCCATGTATTATAATTGGAGTCAGTGAGAAGGTGTGAAATAAGAGCAAGACCAAGATGATCACTGTTCTATAGAAAATATGAGCTGCAATTATTATCAAGGGACTCGAGTGAAGCCATGGAGCTGGTGGATGAAGAAGGAGGCGTAAAAGGCCGGAACCTGTTGTTATTGTTGTTCAGCCCACCTCATGCCATTATCACTATAAAGGAACAGCAAAAGGATGGTGCTCTGATATCATATTAGAAGGGAATGGAAAGTGACACATTCTCTGAATATTGGCTTATCCTTTCAAACTGAAGGTACATGGGTTTATATAGCAGAACATTCTGCTTACATGCCTAAAACATGAAATACATCTCAATAAAGAAAAAATAACTAATTATTCACAGCTATATAATAGAAATATAACAGAAAATAATAATGGAAAATAAATTGGTTACACCATAATGCTAAGACCTAGTTGCCACTAAATTGTATGGACCTATTATTTCAGCCAAATCCAAAAAAAGAAAAAAAAAAAAACATGTATCCTTTCAGTCAGTAATGGCATTTGATTTTTTTTATAATAGAATTTATAAATCACTTAAGACAATGAACAATATTCTGAATTTGAATTCAAAATACTGAAAGATAAAAATTATACAAACAATAGAATCATTATATCATTAAGGGTATGACGATGACACTTTACTTGAAGCGATGTTGTGAAATCTCTATTACCTTCATCTCCTCATCTTATCTGTATAACAGTTCGCACTTATTTTTTAAGTTCCGGAATGTAACCAAGGAAGCAGAGTTTAGGAGTTCGAATAAGTTGCCATGTCACTTTTAATTTTGTTCGCGAATACCCTGAAGGATGCGTTTCATGAAGCCTGAAAGATTCTTGGCCGGTTTACAATATACATATTCAAAAAAAAAAAAAATTAATCCTTCCATGATGAGATTTCAATATTATTATCTCTTATATTTTAATAAATTAACTATTTTAATATCGTAATTAAATGATGCTAAAATTAAGAAGATTTCTTAATTTATTTAAAAAAAATAAGACAGTAGTAATAGGGAATAAAAACATTTCCCTTTCATACTCTATCAAATATGTAATTTATCTTTATTATTTGAAAATGTGAATCACCTAAACCAAATACATATCCTTACTATTTGCTACGCCCATAAATATGGTAATAACCCAAACCAATAAGATCAGACATACCAGATAACAGAGACTCACCTAAACCAAATACATATCCTTACATCAACATTACAACAGAATAATTACAAAGAATATTTGACATATAATTATCAAAATAGTTTGTGAGCAAGACAACTTCTATGATCAAATTTATTTCATAAGGTCATCCGTACGAGGCACGGGTAAAAGTGTAGTTATATAGATACGCTGTTTGGAATACCACGACCAGTTACCCCGGGTCCAGATGTGGGAAGCAACAATTCATAGGGAGGGACACCAGCACCAGTTCTGCTTTTCAGCCGAATGTCCTTATTTCTAGCATTTATTATTTCCTCTATTTCTTCTAGTTTAGCAGAAAACTTAGCGGACAGTTTCAGGATTTCATGATCATTGATCCAATGAGTATGGAACGGGTTCACCTGACCCAAATACTCTTCATCAGGGGAATGAGTTGACAGTGTGTCCTGAACAGCCATTACTTTAGTGGCTTGAAGTTGAGTAGGCAATGAGGATAGAAAAACGTGTTCTGGATTATGAATAAACTTGTCATAATCAGGTTCATCCTCTTGGGGGATGAGCTTTCTCATGAGGGTTGGACGGTTAGGCACATACCCTCCAAAGGGATATTGTCCAAAGTTTACTGCGGCATGTTGACCTGAAGCAACCCAAATCATTGTGGTAAGTATACCAGATACGTCTTCCTTGGTTTCGAGTTTAGGCCACCAAGGCTCATTCCTTTTGTCATAATGACCCTTAAACCTGATTTCGCTCCACCATGCCTGGAGCTCAACATCAGATGTGAGAGAGGTTGGATCAGAGTAGAAATGTTCAACATAAGATTCTACCCATTCTTTTATGGCCGACCAAATCAGGAGTCCATCTGCAGCATAAGGGTAGTCTTCAATCACAAGTTTCACACCACCAGGCATGGAAGGATCTTCTACTGCCATACCCCTGAGAGACAAAGAATAAGTATTAATAAGTTGTGCTTTTGTAAGAAGATAAATTTAAGATTGCTGTATTGCCACATAACTCTACTAAGAACAAAAGAGACGGTGAGATGGGATTTAAAACGGGATTTAAAGCATTTTCAAGTTGTAGTACACAATTGCTACCTCCGAATAAGATCTGCTGGTAATGACTCCATATCAAACCGCCACATATCCTTGTAGGCCGCTGAGCTTAGCTCCATTGCATATTTTCCAGGGCTGAAAGAAGCCTCAATGATTCCCCCTCCATTTATTAGATTCTGACGAGCGAGTGCATTAATTTCTAATGTGTAGCGCATATGAGGATGTAGCAACTTGTAAATGGGATGCATTGAGCTTAGCTGTCTATGAGTTGCAATTATATACGGCTCCATGGAAGCATGAGTCCTTAGCCTGCATATTACAAATTGGCAACATATTCTACTCGGTCAAATGTGAGCAAATGCACTATTTCTTCAAAATGACTGTTTTGATAGCGATCTCTTCTGAATTTGCTCATACTTCATTAGTTCTAAACCAACATAATCACAATTTGTTTAGGATTCTTTCCGAAAGCACACTTAAAATAAACCTTTATTTTGTAATTTGGAACTTGCATGATCAAACCAATTGTATTTACCAGTGATTAACTAGTTGGTGGACACCAGCATCATTTGAGCAAACATGAGCTTTCGCTAACTTCCAAATCCAGTGTGTCGTAGCATCATGCCCATGCGTGTAAACTAGCGTATTTCGTGACAAGGACGGAGTAGGAGGAAGTGAAAGCTCAATAGCAACGGGCCGTAGAATGCCATTATGAGTGTAGAAGAAAACTGTCCTGGAGGCATAAGCCTTCCTCCCAGGCAAGGAGTTCATCTTCTTAATAAATGGCAAAAGCATGTCATGGAAATCGAGAATAAATAATCTCTTCTCCTCCATAGCCTGCCAATATAGAAGTACGAGGTCAAGGAGGCAAGAAATTCTGAGATAAATAGATCAAGGAACACTGGATATATATTTATAAAGAAACCTTTTCCAAGCTCATCCCACCCAGCTCTTGCTCTAGCAGTTCCTTTGTCAAGGCTGACTCTGGGGGCCCATACACTGTAGGCTCTAATTTACTGCGAATGGGAAATTCCTGTGGAAGATAGACAACTGCTAAAGACACCACAAATAAACAATTTTTTTCATGTAGCAGCCCAGATTGTTAAGAATAATACCTTTAATAGCTCAATATTCACTGGATTGACCCCAGCTAACGTCTGCCTTGCAAATTCATTGTCCCGCAGCCAAGAAAATCTATCCCCTGACCAGTCAAAATAGTAATTGCAAGAAAATAAATATGGTTTTGAGACTCACTTATGTTTGATAGTATGACATGACCTCTTCCAACCAGTCATGAAGCTAGAACGGAGAATAGCAGAAGTAACATACTTTTTATAACGGCTGGGATTTCATACTTCAATAACCGCTGCCCAACACTTGCAACCTGTTTCATCATCTTCCCCGATAGCAGACTCTCTATTACATCTTTGTGCTCTTCATCTTTCAAAATAACGCCATCGTTGTAAAGCTTGTCAATGTCTGAGAAGCACTTGAAAGGAATATCTGAACTAGACAGTGTAGCTGCAAGTGAGGGTATAAGATTGTGGAACAGAGCTTTCAACCTTCCAGCAGAGAATGTATTCTGCTTGATTTCTTCAAAAGTTTCATCACGGGGCACGTAAACAGGATGAGGCTTCTCAATTCTACTCTCAGAAAGTGGATCTATTTGAACCCACACAAAGTAGTTTGAAAACAAGATTATTTGAAATATTTATTATCCCAAAAGCCAAAACAAAATAAGAACAATGCATGAAATCTAGAAACATGGCTGATATGACATAGAGTACCTGAACTCGTTGGTGGTCTGCCAGTTCTACAGCGCCTAGGATATGGTCTCTCCTCACCCCCTAGTACGGGCCTAGCAAGTTCCTCGCCCTTATCAGGATTTCCCAAGTCGTTGTAAACAGCATAGTCATAGATTCTATCATGCGGCTTTCTCTCGCCTTTGCCGGTTCCCCTTATGCTTAGCAAGTCTTCCTGTCGAAGATCTTTAATACCAGCTGGTGTTTGTGATGGTAAATATGCCTGGCCATACGCAAAGTTTGTTTGAGCGAAAGCAATAACTATAATTTATAACGGAAAGAAGAGGAACAAAAAAGTTCAGTGCTTTTGACAGTTCTCACTTGATTTTTGAATATGATTCTACTTTCAGGATTATCATTCCGAGAATGAATCCATGTATTTGCTGGGAAGAAAATGGGTCCTCCATCAAAGCCATGGATGACAATTTCCAACAAATAGAACTCCTTACCAAGAAGATTGGTGATAAGAATTGCCCCAGGACATCCAAAGTCGTCAGGGACAGTGAAATTAGCATCGTATTCCACAATGTAAGAAACGTTCGATCGCTTCGGCAGCCACCCTCTTACTGAGGACAGAACGCTTTTCCCTGAATTAGTAACTGTAGAAAAAGAGTAGAACAGTGAGTTTCATAAAACAAGAAAAATTTATCAACTCCAAAGGTAAAGAAAAATTATACCATTGTCATACTATCTTATTTTTGGTTATAAAAAAAAAAAAAAAAGGCTATTGGCATAGGCTTTTATATTTTATATAAGGCGATGTATTGAATAAAAGGCTGTGAATTTAAAGCTTTTCTAAGTAACAAAAAGATTACAAAAGCTAATTAGAACTTAAATGATCATGTTTGAATTCATATCGCCCCGACGCACTACAGCTGATTTGAACATAAATCAGAAAATTAAAAAAAAAAAAAAAGATAGGAAAACCAAGCAAAAAGTCTTATATTACAAACCCAGTAAACTGTAAATGGTAGCATGTATCTCTAAAATAAGGAACCCCCGCATGCACATGAATGACAGCAGAGAAATATAAATGATAATTACCAGACATGAAATTCGAGCATAAAATTATAGCTAAACTAACCCGGATCAATTTCCTCACTGATAAGCTGAATCTGGATTCCCTGCCCGATCCCATTCATTAAATGCTCCCACTGATCCTCCAGCTTCTCAGTAATTTTCTCCTTCATCTTCTTCCTCATCGTTACCACCGCTCTCACTTCCATCCCTCCACTGCTAGAAGAAGACAGCACTGACCCGTTGCTCTCCACCGGAGACGTTGCATTCTCAGCAGTCTTGTCGCCACTGCTGATCATGGCTTCAATCTTCATATTCCAGTTGACCCGTGACACGGGAGCCGGCAAACGGATCTGCCGTCGAAACCGACTGGAATCACCAGCATGGATCGGCGGATATCGATGGAAGATATCGTTGGACAGATTTGACTTGAGAGTGTTCCCCGGCTTGGCCGCAAGCATCTTTTTTTGTTCGTCAAAATTTAGGATAGAGACTGCTATCTCAGAGATTAAACAACATGGAGAAGTTTGATAAAGTGGGAAAAGACCGAGTTTTGGCTTTGGATGGATGGATGGATGGCAAGGCTGCCGAGTGGGGAGAAGAGAGCATTGACTGTATAGTTTACTTTAGACTGTGGGAGAGGCAGGCACTTAATAAAGAGAAATATCTGTATACTCCACGGTCCACGGGGCAAACTGAGACTCTTTGCAAAAAGAGACCATTGGCGCGAATGGAACCGGCGGATCGGCGCGTGTTTATCACGGGCCAATGGATGGCAGAAAAGGTGGAATTTCGCACTCACTGCTGTATTACTGCATGTGATTATGCAACTGCCTACTTGCATTAGAGCGAAAATCCAAGTTTCTGAAATAATGCAAAATGAAGCTATTCGTCAACTCAAACGTGCAAAAATCGGTTCAAATAATTAATTATAATATCTTTTTAAACAATATTTAGTACAATGATTAAAATTTTTAATAACAATTTCTATACAGTAAATTTCATTGAAAAATTATTTTAAGTATTTTTAATGAAGATTATAAAACAAATATTTATATTTATATTTATATTCATATTATTATTATTTTTTCCTTTTATCATCATTATTCTTATTTTAATAACAATAATAAACCATCTTTTAATCTTTTTTATATTATTATTTTTTCAATAATTTAATATTAAAAATAATTTTTTATATATCATTTAAATAAAAATAAATTATATATAATTAATTATTTAAAATAATTTATTAATGATCTATAACCAATTACAATTCTCGATTATTTAAATCGGACCCGAAGGGGATGTCCATTACAGCAGCGAAGGAAATAAAAAATACTCCATGTGGTTTACGTGTCTATGACTATGAGCCATCTTAATTACAGTAAGTATATACAATTTGTTTAATTAAAAAAAGACACGTCATCGAATAAATAAAAGTGTATTGATATGTACAATTTTTATTGATTTTGATAATGTGTTCCTTTGTGATGCCGATTCGAAAGACAGCTTTTGGATAAACAAGGATATTCCTAAACCTCTGTCGGTTGTTTAATTGCCTATTTTTCTCTCAGTCGTAGATCTATTTTGACAACAATTTTTATTAATTTGCTAGATTCTGTCTTTTTAACTGCGTAAATCATTTAGTTCATTAAATAGTACAATATATTTATGCAATTGGTTTAAAAGCACGTGCATTTATGCAAAAAGGTTCAAATTATTGTAGGTTTCCATTGGGCTTCGTAGCAAAATGTGCTTTCGCGGTGGATCGCCATGGAAAGATTCTTGGGAAGCTGGGTACGTCATTAAACAATATTAACCCTTCCTCGGCGGCTCTCTCTCTCTCTCTCTCTCTCTCTCTCATGGAATCAGCAGCCCAAGCCAAAATAGTTTGGGTGTGTTTGACAAAATTTTTAAATTAATTTATAATTTATTTAACTAGTTTATTAATTTATTTGACTAATTAATTCTATTTGATAAAAAAATTTATTAAATTAGTTTATAATTTATAACTTTTTTTTCATATGCCAGTAGAAAATAGCATATAAAGAGCTTATAATTTTTTATTTTTTTTTTTCCTTTTTTACCCAACACCTCATAAGCTCACGTGGAAAACTTTCTAGAAAATGTCTTGTGGCCCAAAGTAAATGCCCGTGGAGCTTATTTTTTAATTTCTAAAATTTAATTTATTTTATATTAATAATTATAAAATAATAAATTATCTATTTTATTTTTATAAAAAATATTTTTTATAATAATAA
>JANHAO010001283.1:0-33792 GCA_026873985.1 Saraca asoca
AGGGAATCCTGTTTTAGTAGTGATATCAGCATAGTATGTTTCTATTTAAAATATTTTACCACTTCTTTTCTTCTATGGTGTTCCTAGAGTGGAGCAAAAAAGCATGATTTAAGAATCTTGCACAATATTTAATGCCAATTTTACAATATTTTTCTATTCCATTTTCTATTATTTGTTTTTACATTGATACTTATTTGAAAAAACTTATACTATTATGTGTTCTTATAATTTTTGTACCATTGTTTCCGTGCTTTTCATAATTTTTTCAAAAATGAAAATTATCTACTTTTCTAAAAAAAAGTGCAGCCTGGTGCAAGAAACTTCTTGCTATGTGCGAGTTTAGGGAAAGGCTGGACCACACAGTGGCCTATTGTATGCAGCCTTATCTTGTATTTCTACGGCCTGTACAGGGCACAACAAGGCTCCCCCTTCAAAAACATTTCCATTAAAAAAATTTTCAAAAAAATTACTGATGCAACTATTTGTCCGATAGAGATGAAATCATGTCGTAAACGCAGTGGCCATATTTCTAGACATCTATCCAGCCTCCAAGTCCAAGAGACAAAAAAGAAATTTAGTATACATCATATGGGTATTTAACAGCAAAACAACTTTTTTTTCTTTGCAAAACATAAAGCATTGACTTTTTTTTTCTCTAGTCTAAAAAATGCAAGAATAGGCTCAGACTCAAAATCGTCTTATCTTCAAATCTTCTCCAAATTTCAAAAGCCCAACTAAAAAACATGGAAGCAATAATATAGTCTCCATAGATGTAAGCAAAAAATTAGGAATGTTCGAACAGGAAAGCTGAAAAATAAAAGGTGAAAATTTGGGAGCACAAAAGATACATATACGATGACGATGTCCTCTTCTTCGCGTTCCAGCTCAGAAACCCATGATCGAATGATGAGTTGAATGCTCCTCTTTCTTCCTCTAAGTGGCGGATTATTCTGGTTTGCTCAATTTTGAGATCTAATGTGCTAGGGTTTAAGTTGAAATTTTGGTCTGGTCTCGTCTGTGTGAGCATGACTGTGTTAGTGAGTGTGTTAAATGTGTTACTGTGTAGTGTATGTTTATTCAGTTTATGAGGCCGAGCCGCTCAGGAGTGAGGGACCGGATCAGTCCGTGGATCGTGTCCTTATAGACCACAAAAACACAAACAATGTCATCCAGCCTTGGGCCCGCGGATCAATCCGTGTCCGTGCGGACTCGATCCGCTTGAACTGCAGTCTGCGCGATCTTGGCCCATTTAAGCCTGTTTTCAAATGGGCTGGTTTGGCTGTGGCACGGCCCTCTCCAAAATCGTGATTCGGCCCATTTGGCCCGCGGGCCTTAGGCCTGTTTAACACCCTAAGGTTCATCCCAAACATCCCTTTCTTGCAACACTAAAAGGCAACTTCGTTAGTTACATATTCTTTTCTTAGGCATTTTTTTTATGCTTGGACTGGACTATTATTTATACATGGAGTTTATGGCTTTGTGGATGAAGAATGTGAATGTCCAGGAAGTTCTACGAAACTTTAAATGCTTTCATGTCTTATGAAATCAAAGCCCAAAACATAAGAAGTGTTGTCTAAGAAACTTTAATTTCTTAGAACTTGTGCTAAAAAGTGTATGAATGACCTTAAATTTGAGTTCTAGGTTACCAAAATATCCTAGACAAGCATTAAGTCCAAAATAACTAACTTAAGCTTTAGAAAGAAAGAGTTGTTCACAATGCATACCAATCTTGGTAGTGCAAAATAAAATAAAATAATTTTTTTATTTTAAGCCGTTGACAATTTCTGCTTATATAAACCAAGAGTAACATGCAATTTATCCACTTGTGGTAAGGAGGTTGACTTTTTGTTTCCTTGAATTTGAATGGAATTTAATTTGTTGGATATAGTTTTAACTCATGTCATCTTGAAACAATATATAGTTTCTCCTTTTATGATAAGGGGTGACTTTCTTTTTCTTGGATTTGACTTTCTAGATATGGCTTTGACTTTCGCAATCCTATAGTAACTTATAGTTTATTCTTTTACGATAGAAGGATGAATCATTATTGGATTTAAGTTTCTAGATGCAACATTGACTCTTACAATCTTGGAGTAGCTTACATTTTATTCTCTTGCAATAAGGACGGTGACTTTCTTTTTCTTGGATTTGACTTTTTGGATGCAGCTTTGACTTTTACGATTCTAGAGTAACTTGCAATTTATCTTCTTTCAATAAGATGGGTGAATCTTTATTAGATTTGACTTTCTCAATGCAATTTTAACTCTTGCAATCTCAAAGTAACTTGCAATTTATCCTCTTATAATAACTTAATAAGGAAGGTGAATCTTTATTAGATTTAACTTTCTAGATGCAATTTCAACTTTGACAATTCTAGAGTAACTTACAGTTTATCCTCTTATGATAAAGGGGGTGAACTTTTTCCTTAGATTTGATTTTCTTTCTGGATGTAAAAGACAAGGTTTTCAACTTGGAATATTCTAATACAAACTCTTTTGATAAAATCTCTAGATAAAGTGATAAAGTCTCCATATAAATGAGCTAAATAGCATTTTAGCTTTTGTTATGTTTCCAACCTCTTTTCATCCAAGCCTTTTAATTCTTCCAACCTCAAGTGAGTATTTTCCTCCCTTGTGTGGCTTTCTTAGATTCGAACCATCTTGATACTCTAGTGCAAAGATTGCTTCTTCGCCATATACCAATGCGTATGGAGTAGCTTAGATAAGAGAATAAGATGTAACAAGTTCTTTACCTTTTAAGTTCATTTGGATTTGTTTATATTTGAATGATCAATTCACGGTAGTGGCATCAACCATAAGTTTCATGCTAGGAAAAAGAAAGTCATCTCTCGGATGAACTTTGTTTAAGCCTAGGAAGTTTACACAATCTCTAATTTGTGCATTCTTTTTCCTCACAAGAGATATATTTGTTATCCAAGTTAAATATTTGACTCTTGAAATGAGCTTTTATAACTTTATTAACTTCATTTTCAATTTGTGGAATTAACTTAAGACAGAATTGTCATTGTGGTAGCTTAACTATACGCACTCCATTCTTAGCAAAAAGGTCATAAACTACCATTTTTTTGTATCAAGTATGATCACTTCCTCATAGGACTATACAAATACATCTTTATACTTTTTGAGTAATTTGAAGTATTCGACCCTTTCTTCCAGAATTAAGAGAACACTGATGAAAATGGGCTCTCTATCATCTTCCATCTCCAAGTTTAGCTCTTTAAGTCATCCCTTATAGCTTGCCCCGTTCCTTAATTGTGGAAGGTGTAGGCATGGGTTTGTTTTCTAAAGATGGTTTGTCAAAAACTAATTTTTCACTCTAAGCCTCTTCAATAGTGACATAATTTAATAACAGCTACAAAACCTTTGTGTATTCTATGGTTTTCTTCCTTATTTAAGAGTTGAAGACTCATTGGCTTAAAGTACTTGAGAGTTTTTTCTCTTCACTTTTAGATATTTTATGTCTTATCTCTTGAAGATTTGAAGACAACTTTGTAGGAAAATATTTGAGAATTTTCTCCTTTTACATACAGAGATTTATTTCTCTAATATTTTCATGAATAGGTTGGAAGATGTAAAAATTGCTCTATGAAAAAGTACTTGCGAGTTTTCTCTCTTTACTTACAGAGATTTATGTCTTCTATAGGGCAAGAAAATGTAAAACTACTCTGTGGAAAAACACTTGAGAATATTTCTCTCTTTACTTATAAATTTTTATGTGCTCTCTTCTTTTTAAAGAATATTGAAGATTTAAAGATTCTTCTACAAAAAACATCTCTCTTTGATTGCAAAAAGTCTTTTTCTCATCTCTTTATTTGTGAACCCCTAACCTATTTGTAAACTTAAGGAAAAGGTACTTAACTTAATGGACTAGGTTAAATTCTTGAATCCTGAATAAACTGACTCAATTAGCATGAGTTTTAACTCATGTTTCTAGAAGCAAATTAAAATACTTTAAATAATATATTTTATATTAGTCCACATATAACCTAATAAAATGCTTTTTATGTTATCTATGGAAAGAAAAATGGAAGGATGT
This sequence comes from Saraca asoca, assembly GCA_026873985.1. Classification (NCBI taxonomy): domain Eukaryota; kingdom Viridiplantae; phylum Streptophyta; class Magnoliopsida; order Fabales; family Fabaceae; genus Saraca; species Saraca asoca. Next base: position 4,057 of record JANHAO010001283.1, read on the forward strand.
TGGAAAGATAAAAACATACAAAAATACCTTAACCTCTTCTGAGGTTTAATGAAATTATGTAGATCTTCTTTCCTAGAAATATAAAAAAAATATTATATTTAAATTTAAATTTAAATTTTTTATTAATGAAATGATAAGAAAAAGACGATTATAAATTCAAATCAAATAATATAAAATATTTTAAGTATTTTGTAATTAAAGATATGTTTAGATTAATTTCAAATGACTAAAAAATTATTACATTTATATAAAAATATGACTTTTTATCAGTCAAATTTTAACTATTTGAAATTAATCAAAGCATATCTTTAATTATAGCATACTTAAAATATCTCACATTAATATATTTGAATTATATAATCATCTTTTCTTATCATTTCTAGATAAAAATTTTAAATTTAAATTTAAATATAATATTATTTTATATTTTAAGAGATATCTGAATAATTTTGAAATTAAAAAATAAGTTCACACAATTTTATTAAACGTCATGAGAGTCCAATGTGATTTTCTCCGAATATTTCTTCTGTTGAAATAATGATAAGTGCATTATTCATAAGGCACGTGCATGAATAGATTAAGATCGTCCATTTGTATTAACTTGGTTGCAAAAGTCACCATCAACCTAACTCTAGTCGAAAACATTTACAAACACGTGCATTATCAAAATTTCTTCGCCGAAGCTACTGGAGAAATGTCGAAAAAGGGGGAAAAAAAAAAGTTCATTACGGAAAAAATTATATAAAGTAAATGCCTTGAGAACTGAGAATTAGTATTTAGCCGCGTTTCTTTTTCATAATTTTCAGGAACTATAGTTAAATTATTTGATTCAATTTTTAAATAAATTAATTTTAAGTTATTAGAAGTTAAACTCATTTATATCATAAATTAATTTGATATATAGATATATAAATATATATTATATTTTTAATAAAATATTTGATAAAGTTTTATTATAAAATATAGTATATTTTATTACAAACATATTGCTTCTTTTTTTTATTATAAATATACTCATGATTATAATATAGTTTTATATTTTGAAACAATTTTGTTATTTATGTTATTGTTATGGGTATTTTTTAGTGCCATACAAAATGAGTTGACAAAGACCCAAAGGGAGATAGGTCTAAATGGAGAAAGTCCAACTCGTCTGAAGGTCAAGATCGCAAAGTACAAGCCCAAGATCACCAATTGTGTGTCCGGAGCTCAGAACACAAAATGAGGTCAAGGCAGAAGCCTCAGCTCACTAGAGACGAGCCCCAACTCACGCGGCCAATAAGTCATCCTATGCGAGCTCGAGATTACTGAACATGAGCCCAATGTCAAAGGTCAGCAACGACCTCAGGACAAAGGTTCCAACTTGTGGGATGAAGTGCTAATCGCACAGCTAGGAGCTCCCTGAGGTTAAACCAAAGGCAGACGTCCATTCACAGACCCAATTTGTGGGGCCAGTCTACAAGAAGCACCTAACAGGGGCCTACTCGCAAAAAGTAATTTACAGAAGCCGACCAGCAGTCTACAAAAGCCATACTTGTTAAATATATTTATTATTTGATATAACATATTTACAGCTTAGTAAATTACACTTGTAACCCCCCTAACCTCTATAAATAGGAAGGGGAGATCATTGTAAAGGAGAAGAGGAAATACATACTATAACTTTTCCACATTTTTTATAAAAATAAAAATAATACCATGGACATAAAAATCAGTACTGTCTGATTTTAGCCAAACCACGTTAAAAAGCTTCTGATATTAATCTAGTTCTTCCTCCTTCTCCTTGCTTTAGTTGTTTCCCTACATTTCTACAATCGAAATGTAGCTTAGGGATACAAGAACTACTCCTGTTGACTGAAATTTAGGGCTTTACAAATTTCATCGTCAACATTTTGGCACTAGAAGGAGGGCCCATTTGCCTTTTGGTTGCTTTTTTGCCCTACTACAATGGTAAGAGGGAGAACCACCAGGAACACTAGTTCTGCCACTGGCCAGCCTAAGGATCATGTAAAGCGGCAAGGGTTATCACTGGGGGACTCCGTCTTCCCTACTACAAGCACCTCCCCTACCTCCGTAACAGGTGCTGTCGCTGGTACGGTGCCACCAACCCTTCACTAACCTATTGCTCCTGGGACTAACAGAGTTCAAGCATGGCACCAGTGTTAAGAGGCATTTGAAAATACAGTAAAGGAGTTAGTCGATGTAGTTAGAGCATTGGCTCCGGTGCCTAGAAGAGGGCTTTAGTAGCTAGAAGTGCAACAAGAGAAGCCCATTAGGGAGGAACATCTGCGAGCTGGGTCTGTTCGTTTGGATAGTTCACAATCGAGATCGGAGGTCCACCAACCTCGCAATAGCGATGGCATTAAGAGGAAGACGCAAATAGGATCCATCATAGACATAGGTCGAACTACCATTCTCACGATAAGAGGGGTGACAGGAGCTATCGAACCACTAGCCGTTGATCCAAAACTCAAGACCCTATACTCGAAGAGCTATTTCAGAGGGTGCAACAGCTCGAAAAATGACTTGTAGCTCAAGACCAACAAGACCGTTACGAGGAAAAAAACCCCATTTGCTAAGGAGATCCAAATTGAACCTCTTCTTCATAGATTTAAGATCCCCAACATCCTATAATACAATGTGAATAACGACCCATATGACCACTTGGACACATTCAATGTCTAGACAGATCTCCAAATGACCAGCTTGCTAGTTAAATGTCACATCTTCCCAGTCACCTTTAGGAGAATATCATGAACGTGGCTCAGGAACCTTCTAGCTTGTAGTATTCACAGCTGGGAAGAATTCCAAGCAAGATTCCCCAATCAGTACAAGGCATTCAGAAGGCAGCTTGTACAGACTTGTCATCTCGAAACAATATTCCCACGGAGAGATAAGTCGCTAAAGATTACATCACCAAGTTCAGACTCAAAGTTAATAATGTGGAAAATCCCTCAAATGAATGCTTCCTCACAACGATCTCAGTTGGACTCCGCAAGCATGGGAAATTGTATGAGGAAATATACAAGTCCCCAATGAAGGACCTGAGTAAATTTTATGAGTAAGCTGCCAAAGAAATCAGGTGGAAAAAACCTTTGGCCCAAAAAGGTTTGGTCAAGGGAGTGAGAAGAATAACTACAACGGGAATAAAAAGAGTAATAGCAAGAATGAGAAAGAAAACCATGACAATGACTCTAGAAACCAGGCCACAAAAAGGGTCAGGAATGAGTGACCTCAGCGTCAAGGTCACTACGAAAGTTATAGCACCCTATCAGACACTCAGGACATATCTTTGCAATTGAAAAGAATAGGGAGAACTTTAGGAAGCCTACCCCCATGACAACTCCCAATAGATCCAAAAATATGAGTAAGTTTTGTACTTATCATGAAGAGGCTGGTCATAATACCTTGGGATGCCGAGCACTCAAAAATGCAATTGAGGATCTGATCCAAAAAGGTCACCTGTAAGACTAAGTGGTGCAATCTGTTGGACAATGATCTTAGTATCCCCAGCAGCCACAACAATAACAGCCTTAGCACCTCTGAATATTCTTTTTCAATATATGTTATTTTGATGTAAATGATGCATCCCAAATTAGTCTCGGAATTCTAACGTTAAGTAATTTTTGAATAAATTTTTAGGAAAGGCCAAACTCAGATTTAAATTTGATAATCTCACGATGTATTATTCTTTTTAAAGCTTGCAAAGCGAGAAATGGATTTTTCGTTCAATATGAATGAGGCTGAGACTCCCCAAGCATTGGGACGCTATACTTCTACTCACTCCACTAAAACGATGGCAATCTCGTCCCCTTTTTTCATCTGGAAGCAAGTTATTCTTAAAGGTGACAAGTTGTCCACTGAGAATCAAGATTGCAGTAAGCGCAACTCTTTTGGCACAAGATCACCAGCACTTTTATGACACCAGGTCACCACCTTGCGTAGGTATACAACTAACTTTTAGGCGCTGTTTGTATGTAACTTATTGCCAACTATTCAACTGAGGCCCTTTGGAGCTTATTTCGGTACTAATTGCCAACTTCTGAGCTGAGGCCCCCCCAAGCTCATTCTAGTACTTATTGCCAACTTCCAAGTTGAGGCCCTCCGGAGCTCATTTCGATACTTATTACCAGCTTCCGAGTTGAGGCCTCCCGAAGCTCATTCTAGTACTTATTGCCAACTTTTAAGCTGGGGCCCCTTGGAGCTCATTCCGGTACTTATTGCCAACTTTCGAGATGAGGTGCCCTGAAGCTCATTTCGATACTTATTGCCAACTTTTGAGTTGAGGCCCCCCAAAGCTCATTCCGGTACTTATTGCCAGCTTCCAAGCTAAAGCCCTTCAAAGCTCATTCTGGTACTAATTGCCAGCCATTCATGCTAAGGCCTCTCGAAGCTCATTCCGATACATTGCCAGCTTTCTAGCTAAGTCGCAACTCTCATGTGACCTATCACTCACAGCTCTTATGTGACCTATCGCTTACAACTCTTGTGTGACCTACTGTTTGTAGCTCTCATACGGTTTATTTGATGTGCCAGTCGAGGCGCACCTAATCGCCCACTAAGCATTCGAACTTGTGCTAGCTAAAGCATAATCTGAGCATTCAACTTATTCTAATCAAGACATAGTTCTCATATGACTTGCCATACTTTTATGCAATTAGCTGGCCATTTGACATGATACGTGTCATTTGTACTTATGATTTGCTGACTTATATAAATTCATATAATCTACTCAGTATCTTATTTCATTATCTATCATATTTTGCTTACCAAGGTCAATTGACTTATCATGCATTCTTTTTAACTGACAACTATTGAGTTGTGATTTGCAGGAATCTACTCATAATAGCTTACATGTTATTTTTCCATAAAGTATCCAGTGTGATATGTTTGGAAAGGCAAGGAAAAATGGAAAGGTTCATTGAATGGCCCCTTCAATGAGGCAAATTCAAACAAAGCCCAGGATTTAATGCAAAGTTTAAAAAAAAAGTTACAAAATTGTATCTTAAGAAGCTTGATCTTTGGAAGTTGAGCATGTATGGGAGAAAAGATCGATGCATGGGGCTAGCAGGCTATCTCTCATCTGATTACCGAGAGTTTCCACAACCTACAGGTCGCTCCCCCTCTGAATGGCACCTTCGATAGGAGAGGCTCCACTTGCAGGCTTCACACTTTTGCTAGAAGAAATAGTTTTCGTAGCTTTTACAGTTTTCCTCTTGAAGCCCTTTATTGCCTTAAGAGCATCCTCCTCGAAAAAGGAAAAGTCCATATTTAGGGTGCTGCTCCTATAGAGTGTATAAGAAAGATAAGGATGTATCAGATTCTACTTTCTCTACTGCCTTTGCAACTAGCTCAGTAGTCTTAACCTTAACCTAAGCATTCTCCTCTTGTTTTAGTGCAACTTTCTTCTTGGTCGCCTTAAGTTCCTTCTTGACAGCCTTAGCCTGTTGAATTGTAGCTTCTGCTAGTCGTATTGCCACATCGACACCCTAAAATGTCACATCCAGGCTATGTTTTACTCTTGATAGCTCGTCTATCACTTTGTCAAGACTAGCTATGACAGCCTCACAACTTGCCACCTCTTGAGAATGAGCTTCCTCGACCTCTTTTTGAGCAACCTCGACATTCATCGCTCTATTCTCTAGCTCCAGCGCCTTAGTGGTCACAGTAGCCTAGTTGCTCTTAAGCTTGGCATTCTTCTCCCAAGCCTGGAGTATTTCCCCTATCTTTGTTATTCCTAACACACCTTGAGAAGTTACATGGGTCGAATCAGATTATGAAGGAGTGAAAGAGTAAAATAAAAAAGGTGTTACTTACCAATAGATCGTGACAAGTGGCATAGCATATCATCCCTCCACCTGAGACTTCCTCTGCTTCCAACACTTGGGGGCTAGTACGGGGTCCTAAGATTGCCCTCACATTCCTCGAGAGAAATTCAAAATATTCCTATGTATTTGGGCCAAGACCCAATAGTGGCTCCTCAATTACGACTTTGTGAGCCACCTGTTTCGAGGAGGTGGCAACCTTCTTCCCCTTATTCACTTTTCGTTTCTTGGCTGGAGTCTCAAATGGGGTCACGACCTCGACCACCTTAGTTACCTTAGGAAGCAAAGTAGGGGCTAGTTCTTGTGAAGGAATCTCAGTCAATGCAGGAGGAGATTGATTTCTAGCAACAAGAGCTATAGCAACATTAGGACCCGATGAGGTCACATCGACTTCGAGATCTTCGGGCTTATCAGGAGATAGCCTTCGAAGGATGAGTTTCACCATGATCTCGTAGTCTTCAAAATGTGCTGGACCGACTGCTCTAACTCTACGAGCTCTGATCTCTCTCGTAAGCTTGATGTTCAATGCAAGAATGAGACTATAAGAATGATGAAGATCGTCATCAAATTTTATATCATTTTTCAGGTCGCTTATGGTAGCAACTCAATCAAGTACCTTAGCTTCTTCAACATCTAATGTTGGCTTCTCCTTGCCAACCCCAACTGTAAAAAATAAGACTGAATGTCAGAAACGATAATGTGAATTCATGATAACTTGCTTGACCTCAGGTCGCTTACCAGGTGTTAGAAGGAAACTAAAGTTGCAAAGAGGATTCAAAGACAGGCATGAAACATAAAACCAATAAATCTTATAATTCCCTACATTTGATTTGCCCTTGGCATCCCCCGGAGGCAAAACTTTTTTGTAATCGATTTGGCAAGTTGAAAAGTAATAGATCCCATCCAGATAACCCGTACTTCTAATACTATAAAGGTGACACAAAGTCTTGCAGATGGAGGTGGAAGGTTATCTCTCAAATACATGAGTGTAAGAGAAATGAGTTGGGAGTAGGAATTTGGGGTCAATTGAAAGGGACAAAGCTTCAATCTATTCAGCAAATTGATGATGTATGGATGAACAAGGAACCTAAGCCCAGCAGCGAGATGCTGGATGCTGACGGTAATGAATCCTTGAGGAGGATAGGCTGTGTGGTCACCAGGAGAAGGTGCTATGAGATGGCAATTTTTAGGGAAGTGATAATGTTCAACTATGTTCCAAAGTTCATCCAGCTTGATGGTCGAAAGGTAACGATGAAAGAACGAGCGATCTGAAAAACTCTTAGCGACCCGTTGCCCTTCACTAGGGTCATGTCAAGGAATAGATTGTTTAGTGACCTCACCACTCCTAGAGGTCATTTCAACCGAGATGAACACCAGCTCCTCACTCTGAGCTGGGGAGTCAGGCTCGTCATCACTAAGGATGGCAACGGGTTAGGTTCGGGTGAGTATGTCAATATCCATACCCGTACCCATCAGAAAATTTTATACCCATACCCATGAATATTGTAACGGGTTTGAGTATGGGTTTGTACCCGCGGATATGAGTGTACCTACGGATATACTCGCTGGAATTAAAAAAAATATATATTTTTAAATTATAGTTTGACCCCATGAACTTTTCACCGACTTCAAATAGGTCCTTACTAAAAATATAAAATTATATTATAACTCAAACGAAAAATATTAAAATTTCACTTCAGTCTCTCAACCAACATTTTTATTTTTATTTTTATTTTTTTGAGGTATTACATACATTACTCAAAACGATGTCGTTTTAAGCAGTGTTTATATAAAAAAAAATTATTTAAATGGGTAAAGAGATTCGGGTATGGATATTTTCTCCTACCCATACCCATTACAGGTATAATTTTCATACCCATACTCACCTGCCAACACTTTTTCTCATACCCATACCTACCCATCACAAGCGGATATCCACAAGTAAATAGGTATGCGGGTAAAATTGTCATCCCTAGTCATCACTTCCTATTTGGTGACTTTGACGTTTATGAACTGCGGCCATCTATATAGAAGGACAAACAGTCAAGTTGCTTTAAGTAGACCATATCAGAAAAGCTAAAGCTTTTCTTTTCTAGATGAAAAATTTTCTATGCAACAGATCATACCACCTCAAGCCACCATAACAAAGACCCAGACTGCTGAGAATTTGGAAGGACAACTAACAAAACCTATCAGACTACTAAACCCTAGGAAAATGAAAAGTTGAATCTAACAATCTATAGCCCAAAAACTGATAAACAATTTCTAGCAGCAGATAAGCACTCACTACTGGACTAAGTAACATTATGCCAAAAACTCATAAAATGAAGCATTCTAAAAGTAAAGGTCCTAGGAAAGCTTATCGTGTCAAAAGGACGATTCAAGTTCCAGAGTCAATAGGGCCAAATTGGATTTTGAATAAGATGATCAGTCTTCAGCAACTAGTGAGGCATGATCAATAGAGCAGGAAAGTGAAGTTGGAGGAAACAACTCAAGAACTAGTGAGGCAGGACATCAGCTTTCAAAAAATAAAAGGGAAAAGGAAGGGTTTTTCTCATCTAAAATGACCCTGGTGGCACCGGTCGTTCAATTTAGAGACTTTTGAACTACCCAAGATCTGACAGTATGGGGAAAATAATCGGGCTCGATTTTCACCAAATTAGTAGCCATGGGAAAGTGCGCATATTTAATGCGGTAATGATGGTGCAAGAGAAACAATGAAATAAAAACCTGAACGACAACATAACACATTGCAGTCTTTAGCTTTGCCAGAGAACTAAAAGTTGGGGGACTAATGTTATGGATATTTTCTGATGCCATATAAAATGGGCTAACAAAGGCCCAAAGGGAGATAGGTCTAGATGGAGAAAGCCTAACTCGCTTGAAGACCGAAGTCACAAAGTATAAGCCCCAGATTACCAACTGCGAGTCCAGAGCTCAGAATACAAAACGAGGCCAAGGCATAAGCCTCAGCTCGCCAGAGACGAGCCCCAGCTCGCGCAGCCAACAGGTCATCCTACGTGAGCTCGAGATTGCTGAACACGAGCCCGATGTCAAAGGTTAGCAACGACCCCAGGACAAGGGTTCCAGCTCACGGGATGAAGTGCATCATACAGCTAAGAGCCCACTGAGGTTAACCTCGTGGCAGACGTCTATTCACAGACCCAATTTGTGGGGCCAGTCTACAAGAAGCAGCTAATAGGGGTCCATTTGTAGAAAGCAATCTATAAAAATCGGCTGGCATTCTGCAAAAGTTGATTTGCATAAACCATACTTATCAAATATATTTATTATTGGATGTAACATATTTATAGCTTAATAAATTACACTTGTAACACTCCCAACCTCTATAAATAAGAAGGGAAAATCATTTAAAGAAGGAGAAGAAATACATATTATAACTCTACCAAATTTTCTATAAAAATAAAAATAATACCGTGGACGTAGGAACCAATACTGTCTGATTTTAGTGGAACCACATTGAAAAGTTTCTGGTATTGATTTGATTCTTCCTCTTTCTCCTTGCTTTAGTTGTTTTCCTGCATTTCTACGATCGGAACGCAACTTAGGGATACAAGAACTACTCCTGTTGACTGAGCTTTGGCGCTTGCCAAATTTCCCCATCAACAGTTATATTAAATATTCTTATAATATGAGTAATAATATTATAATAATATCTTTTACCATTCATTTTTTTACTTAATATTTGCTACTAAGTTACTATATATTTACTTTTATAAGTTTTTTAAGTTTTTAAATTATGAACAAAATACTTCATTTTTATAATAGATTTGATTTTAATAAACTAAATATATATATATGAGGGTGACGCAGGTGAAAAACTTAAGAGGTATTAAAGCAAATCTCACCAAAGAGTGCAGTTTCAGAGAGTCTTTTTCTTTAGGTACAAGTGATCCATCTTCAACATGTCTGACTAAGCTCATGTTGAATAGTAGTTATAATTGCACGTGTTGCTTTTTACGCACTCTTGCATTCATATTTAACCTGCAAGAGTTTCTAATATACTTTCAATAAACAAGGATTTTTATTGCAAAGAAAGGAGATATACACGAAAACAAGTAGAGGATTTTATTTTTTTAAGGATTCACCATGTATTTTTTTAATTTTTATTTTGATTTCCCTTTTAATAAAGTGAGAATAGTCCTCATAAGGTATATTAGAACTTTTTAGCCAACTTATGTCAAATCCTATACTTCTTTTTAGGGTAATTTTGACTTATAATTAAGGGTATTAAATGGATGGACGGATGCAGTCCATGTGAATAAGATACGGGGACTTAATTTTTCATGATTTAATTTAATCTTAAGATAGATCGGAGTGATATATTTTTTAATTACTTTTTAAGTTTTTTAATATTTGAGTCAAAAAAATTTATAAAATAATTTTAAATTTTAATTTTCATTCTTTTTTTCTTTTTGTATAATTGATTTAAACTTGATTGGATTTGAAATTTAAGTTGAAGTGGGACAGGCTTAATAATTTTTAAATAATGTATAATTTAAATTTAAGTGAAGCATGTTTTAACTACTTTTTCTGAAATATATATTATAAAAAGACATGATCAAGAAATTTAAAATGAAAAAGAGAGAGAGAGAGAGATTGATTGATTCATAAGTTAACCTGATTTATATGGGCTCAATCCATTTTTAACAAAAAAAATCACTAAATTATTAGTTTAATCCTATAAAATTCACGACACAAATAATTTAGTCCGTAAACTTTGACTTATCTAATACCCTTGTTTACAATGGGATGTGCGTGCAAATGATACAGAGTCTAATCATATTTCAATCTTTGGCCGCTGGTTTTGGTTTTCCTCTTTTTAAGTTTTCTAAATTTGGCATAATGCCTATCGATATTCTCACTTTTGCGGTGAATTTGGACCTTTTTTTTTCTTTTGTTATATTTATGTTATATTAAAGAGAAATAGATAAAAAAAATTTATGAATACTGATATTCACAATTTTTTTACATGCAATAAAACTTAAAAAAAAAAAAAATCTTATGTCTGTTTTATCCTTTAGACATTGCATGTCTCACAGAAGAAAAAGAGAAAGGTACCCTTACATAGGCTCTTCCTTGATCACGTTTTGCTTTTGATCATAAAAGAAATCAATCGACACACGCCTCTCATTTGATATATTCTTTTCTTCTTTTCCCCCCAAGTAAGCCATCAATTTCTCATGATCAATAAAATAATGATAAACTTCTTTTCTTTTAAGCTCTATGATTGTTGAAAGAGTATATAATATAATTTATATTAAATAATTTTAAATGTGTGGTGAATGTTTCTAATAGATGTTTATTGTATGTTGAATTCTTATAAAATTGTAAAAATATTCCTTTTTAAGTTATGCTGTGATTTTTTAATTTTGTTGTCAATCTTTCGAGCTAGGCACTAATATTAAGTGGGGTTAGAATTATACTATTCGTGAGTGAGAATAGGAGAGAGAGGTCCATTAACTCGTGAGTGGTATTGAATAAAAGATAATAAAAATATTATTATTAAAAAAGGGGAAATGTAAAATATCTTCTTTAAAGTGGGGCAATTAGATTTTATGATCATAAATTTTGAAAAATTAAAAATTAAAATTATATAAATTTAAATTTAACATCCATCATTCACTTAATTAATCTTTATTAAATTATATAATTTTTCATAAATTTTTAAATAAAAATTATATATATTAATTTATCACATCATTTTTTCATATAATTTTGTAACCTATTTTTAAATATTTAATTATAATTTTATATATCTAATCTAATTTCTATTAATTATATAATATAAAAATTATATAAAAAATAATATGATAAATCAATATAAAATAATATTATAATTTTTATTTAAAAAGGTTGACGAAAAAATCATGCAATTTAAGTTCTGTCTAAAAAAATTTCTGTTAAAATAAACAAATCTTAATAAAATAATTGTTGAATATCATGAGTGTATCTAAAAGCTTTGATCTCCTTAAAAATTTATAATAATACTTATATTTTATTTTGTTTTTGAAATTTCATTCACAATAAAGTTTAAAAATATAAAAACTGAAATGGGTTACGAAGAGAAACAATAAAACGTGAAACATGGCAAAAAATAAATAAATAAAGAATATGGAACGTGTAACAGTGGGTAAATTAAATAAACAAGAACGGAATAAAAAATGCAATATAATGCTTCGTCTAATCACCGCTTAGAATCCATTTCTGTCTAAACCAAAGCTGAAGCTTGCAGTAAAGGAGGTCGGAGCAGAGAGAGAAAGAGAAGGAGCCAGCTACTGCAGAGTCCTTCACCGCTGCTCATTTAGGCCATCCTTACTCGCTAAATTCCAGAAACTACACTCTCACTGCTATTAACTTCAGGTATCTTCTCTCTCTCTCTCTCTCTCTCTCTTTGAGTATGTTGAAGAGTTCATCAGTGACTTAGCCTGTTTCTTTATTCATTTTCTCTCTACAATAAAGGTTCTACTATCCTTACGGCTTCTACCCGAAATGCTACTTTTCAATTTCGTTCAATTTTGTCGGTTCAACCATTGATGTTTTTTCCAAGTAGAGTTCCGTGCAATTTCGGTGTTTGCTTTTGTTCAGCCATTTTCCTTCAACCGTAGCGGTTTTATGCGGTTCTGCAGAAAATCGCACGACAAACTATTAGAATTTTGTGCTTTGTTGTCGTTTATTAGGTTACGGAAGCAATAAAACTATATCGAGTTCAGTGTAGGATATAATTTATTATTGTTCTAGACATTTTCGCTTGTTTTATATTCTTGTTTTAAAACACTGAGCGGAATTTTCTACTAATACATGATTTTCTTACCCCAAAAAAAGACAATTTTTTAATATTGAAATGGCGTTAGTTCCTTTTTCATAATCTGGGATCCCAGATAATAAGATACTACGCAGATTATTCATTCACGTTATTCCGCGGTTCCTCTCTTTTTCCCCTACTACTTGGCTTTAGAATGTTCATTGAGCTTCAATTACTATTCTTCATCTGGGTTTTGGAAATTTATTATTGAGATTGAATTATTCTGATTTTAATTTTTGATTTAGAGATTATTCTGGTTCCATTCTGGTTATTTTGGTATCCAAGTTACAGTTACTTCTAGTGTAGATCTGCTACTGTTAACTTCGACTTGCTTCTTTGATCATTTTTCGATTATTACCTGCTATATTTCCATGGTTTGCTTTATATATAACAAATAAATAAATAAATAAAACTTAATTCATACTAAAACGAAATATAGCAATAAACAGAGAAGAAAACTTCCTCGCTCTTATGTACTGGTCTTGATTATAAATGGAGAAGCCTTTACTTGGAATCTGGAATTTGTCGTTGCAGGTATACTGGTGTTGTGCCATGTGTTTCCTCTTTTTTATTTGCCATTTGTTTTGAAGTTAAAGCTTTTTGTCTTCTGAAAGTCGGAAAATTTTCTGATTATTATTGTTGAAATCATTTTTAATAAATGCACTTTGGCATCTAGAGGCTGGAGCCGGAGAAGAAAAAGATAATATATGGAGGGCGGCGCAGGAAGAGGTTTGGAATGCCAGAAGACTATGGATGGGAAGGCGAGTAACAGGAATGGTTTAAAGAAGGAAATTCCTTCCTGTTGTTTGAAGGCTAAGGCTTCAGCCCCTGAGCTCGAGGCAAAGTGCCATTCTACTGTTGTTTCTGGATGGTTCTCAGAACCTCAGTCTTGCCCTGGTCATTATCTGCTGTCTATGTTCATTTGTTTATGTCCTCTACACTTCAAAAAAAAAAAAAAACTGCTGTCTTATTGTATAGCACTATGTAGACCTGACTTCTGCTCTTAATTGATTTCTAGTACTAATTCAGTTGTTCTCCTTTTCTTCTCTATTACAGGGAAATCTGGAAAATGGGTTTATTTCAACAACCCAATGTGGCCGGGTAGGTTTTTACTAGTATGCATATAACATTTTCTTGTTCCTTTGCTATTCTCTGCTTGCTGGTATTGCCTCATGATCAATGGATTGAGTTTTCTCTTCGTTTATAACATTGGATACCTGATGAGCCTTTGCTGTAATGAGTATATTCTTCTTTTGGTGGCTTTCATGAGTTGTAACCATTGTGAGATTTTGAAACTATTAAGCATTTGTAGAGAAGGCTCAAGGAAGGAGAAAATTAAACTATGAGATTCAAAATTTCTTTTTGCTTGGGAAGCTTACCCCAAAGTTCGATATTAGGCATTGTTTTCAAGTTATTGTGTTCAAAATTTTTTAGTAGTAGTCCTTTTTTATCCAGGAAATATTCTAAAATGCAATTATTTGGTATTTTCTTTTTTCTTAACGACAAATGATAATGCTAAAATATCTATTTTGCAGAAATTCATGAAGTTACAGCCTTTTTTTTTTTTGCATGTGCGCTGATTTTTGTTTGGTTATTGCTGTTGGCTTTGGTGCCTCTAATTAGGAGAAACACATTCAATCAAAGTAGAGGAAATCTTGTACAAGGAAAAGTCCAAATACCAAGAGGTCTTGGTTTTTGAGGTTTGACATCCCCCTCTTCTAAACTTCTCTTTGGTGTTTGCCTATATCTTCCTGATTTGTTGATATCAATCTTTATGGCTTGCAGTCATCAACATATGGGAAAGTGCTTGTTCTTGATGGCATTGTTCAATTGACGGAGAAAGATGAATGTGCCTACCAGGAGATGATAACTCACCTTCCACTTTGTTCAATTCCATCCCCAAAAACAGTAAAGTCATTGGATCTAAAGAACATTTTATTAGATTGCCAGCATTTGATATATCTGGTTATCAGACATATATATTGCAGTTTTTCCGATACTTTGTTCTGCATCTTATTACTTGTAATTTCACATGTGGAATTGATTATCACCCTTTCCCCATAAATGTGTTCACTCTAGTTCACACGAGTTGCAGCATGACAAAGTACAATGGTTTGCATTGGTGTTTCATTTCTCTTGATAGGGTATGGTGGATGATTTTGTGATGCCAATTTTGCCTTCATAATTTAATTAACTCTATGGTGATGATTAGTGGTTGCTTGCTGAACATGTGTAGTAGCAAATTTGGTGTTGGTACTGGTAGGCTAATGGCTGTCTTACAATTTTAGTACCTTATCTTGTGCACTATTGATTTTTTCTGATGTTCTTCAGGTTTTGGTTGTTGGTGGTGGAGATGGTGGGGTTCTAAGGGAAGTTTCTCGCCATAGTTCTGTGGAGCATATCGATATCTGTGAGATAGATAAAATGGTGATTGACGTAAGTCATGGCAGGTTTATATCAATCATGTGATGAATTTTGTTACCTACAAGCACTCATTGCCATGGATTATACTCTAGGTTTCTAAGAAGTATTTTCCAGAACTAGCTGTTGGGTTTGACGATCCTCGTGTACACCTTCATGTTGGTGATGGTATACATTTGTATAATCTGCTTGTCTCTTTTAAGTTTGTGGAGTTACCAATTGTACTTCTTTGTATGTGTTGCAAATTGTATGGTTCTGCACACGTCTTTGGTTAATCCTGTCTACCTAATATTGGCAGCTGTTGAATTTCTTCAATGTGCGCCTGAAGGGAAGTATGATGCCATCATTGTTGATTCATCAGATCCTGTGGGTATGTCATTGTATATTGATTTTTCTAATAAATTCAGTCAAGCATGTCTCTCACTGGAAAAGGGGGAATTTACTGAACAGTAGAGATGAAATGAAATTGTATGGTATGGAAACTATTTAATGGGTATGAGGTTTAGAATGTTTTTGATATGAAACTATAGTTTTTGTACTGTTACAAGTTTGCTAACCCATGAGAGTCACATGAACTCTAGCAGTGCAACTCTTATGCACCAGGGCCATTCCTTCAAAATTAATGTTGAGAGGATTGGTTTGTTTATCACACTCTTTAAAAAAGAAAGATTTTTAGGTGCCCTTTGTTGACTTTGTGCATTACAGAAAAATTCCCCTCCGGATTTCTTAAGTTGTTTGTTCGACTGTGCCTATAAAGGTTGACAAAACTGTTTCTTAGTAATTTGCATTATCAACCACTCACAGGATTCCCATTGTAATCAGGTCCTGCTCTGGAACTTGTAGAGAAACCATTTTTTGACACAATAGCTAGAGCATTGAGGCCTGGTGGAGTTCTTTGTAATATGGCAGAAAGTATGTGGCTTCATACACACCTCATTCAAGATATGATCTCCATTTGCCGGGAGACATTTAAAGGTTCTGTACATTATGCGTGGACAAGTGTTCCAACATACCCAAGGTAAATACATTTTCCAATTTGATGATAAGCTAATATTCTCCTTTGCCTTTGGTTCTTTCAACAGACCAAGAATTTTAGTGTTTAAATGTGATAGTGATAAATTTTCTTTTACCTGCTTGAGATTATTGTTGTTTGTTAATTATTGTATTATGCTGTCCCTAGTTGTGCTTGCTGTGTAGGCAAGCAATTTTAAACAAGTAGAGTAATTATGCCATCAATATCTTGGAATGCCAAAGCGAAGCCTGCAACTAAGTGCATTTAACTGTCTCTTTCCATTGTAAACACAACTTCAAAAACTCACCATCCTCCATTTTTGGCTTACAGTGGTGTGATTGGTTTTCTTTTATGCTCGACGGAGGGGCCACCTGTTGATTTTGTAAACCCCGTCAACCCCATTGAGAAGGTGGAAGGTGCCATAAAGCACAAAAGAGAACTTAGGTTCTATAACTCACAGGTAAATATATGGTCCATAGATCTGTGAACACCCAGTTCTCAAGTATATTCTGCTTAATTTTGTTCTCGGTGTGAACCAACCAGATGCTAGACATTGATGCTATCCTTGTTGGCGACTTTCTTACCATTGCGACTTTGTGTTCTATGTACTATTCTAAAATTAGTAGTTCATAGGTGAAATTTGCTATTGATGACATTCAATCCTGATCGTCCTGCCATGTTCCTCCTTGCATTTTTTCATGTCAGCATATGCAAGCACGAGCAAAATCATATGATGTGTTTTTTCTTTTCCCTGCAGATGCATTCAGCTGCTTTTGCATTGCCAACATTTCTCCAGAGGGAGGTGAGCTTGCTCCGTGATGCCCCATCTGCTGCTGCGCACATCACCTTCCCGTAGCCCTTAATGGTTAAATTTAAGTTTCCCTGTAATAAGAAAAGTAGTCGGATTATGGAAAATTGAAAACTAGGTGATGGTGTCTAGATATACTCGGGATGGAGTGGTGAGCCGTTCTAAACTGAGTGAATGGCAAACGCCAATATGAACAAGGTTTATTAGATCTTTGCTACACTCGCTGTTTCTTACTATCTTCTAAGATGTTTTCACACTTATTTTTTTTTATATGGATATGAATATCTGAAATTATATTTGTGTGCTCCAATTATGATTTTCTCATTTTGACTGGATTGAACAAGTCTGAAACGATGGTTCATTCTTATATATTTGGCCGAAACGTCTAACAGATGTTCAGTTGGTCAATCTGGACCGATATTTATTTTTTCAGACTTGATCAAAAGTTTAAGTTAGGTCGAATTGTTGCGAAATGTAAAAGTCCAAGTGGGTCCATTTTAGATTCTTGTCCTTTTTCCTTGGTATTTAAAAGAATGTATCTTCATCTAAAATAAACATAATTTTTTTTTTAATTATAAAGAGGGCATTGCTTAATGTAGGAGAGAAAGATCTGTTCTTCGCTAGATCTTTTTGAATTTGTCAGCTGCTTTTAGACAAGTGTTAGGGATTCCGTGAAAGAGTTATCCGCGCAAGTTTTTTGTTCAAAATATCTAATAGCTACAAAAAGAGAGAGAGAGAGAAAAGAAGAGGCAATCACGATCAACACAATTACATATACAACATTTTGAAATACAGACATCTTATACATTAATAAAGTAACAATCTACCATAATGTCATTCTTCTTCCTTCCTTTTTTCCTTCTCAAGCCTTTTACAGAACCACTCATATTAAGTTATTACTATTGCTCTTCAGCAGTGAAGTCAGGTTCTGCAGGCTTCTGAAGTAGCATGGGCGGTATTCTCTCTGGCACCCTTGTCTTCCGCGTGCCATTACGCCTCAAAGCTCGAAGTGCATTGGCAGCAAATCTGGAGGCATAAATTGTGGCCCCTAGACTTGGTGAGCTAGCACCTGCTTTGGCCAAAGCATCTTGCAGCCTATTCTCCTCCTCCCGGAGAGACTCTTCGAGTTTCTTCTTAGTATAGCGTCGCCATGCAGCTTGTATGAAACATGCAGCCCATGTACGCCATTGCTGTGAATAGAACCTGAAGGTGTGGCGTAGCTGCTTGCTATGAAGACGGCGGAATTGAGAGGCCACAAACTTCAAGTCATCAGCTTTAAGAGCAAAGGCTTCAACTTCTTGAAGGGTTTGGACGGTCCTTGTTGAAATGGGAAGGTTAGTTGAGGAATTAGGGTCTAGAGCCCATGTGAGAAGCTCCTCTCCACAGAAGTCACCAGCCTTGAGGTACTCGGAGTTAAAGAAGCCTGTTCTTCCACCATTAGTTGTCACTGTCAATAGCTTGCCTCGCATTATGAAGAGCATCTCATCAACAGGGTCTCCTTCCCGAGCAATGCAGCTTTCTTTTGTGTAAAGCACTGGCTTGAGACGGTGACACATTGCATCCAACAGTTGTTCGTCCATTTTTTCAAACATGGGCACCTTGACTCATACAAGACAAGAACTTAGACGAGATCTTGTTATTATTAACAACATGTGGAAACTCAACTAGAGCTTCTAAATCTTTTGATGGGTCGACGGTTTGCTTATTCAAAATTGCTAAGATTTTTAACAAATGGAAGGGGAAAAAATAGATGTTCAAGGTAGGAAAATGATATATGCATTTAGTTGATGCTCTCATCTGCACACTCAGCAAAATTTGCCAGTGAATGGGTGAATTAAATTTAAGTCAGATTTTGTCAAGTGTGCATTGAGTGACAACATGTCAGCATTGCTCTTCAACATAATGAGAAATTCAAATCTACTTCCTCACACAGGTCAGAGCTAAAGTAGAACTCCAATAACACAATAGATTCAGAGAAAAAACTTACTCTCATCAGCAGGGCCAAACAAAGATGTCGCTTAATGTCCCTTCTTAAGTCCTTGGGAAGATCATGTATCAAATTGTCCTCATCAACACCTCTGGTTTCTTGCCATTTGTATTGTTCATGTCGTCTGATTCGCTCCCTCAGACTTTCAGGAAGCAACCGATGAGACATCCACTGTTCAGCATCTCTCCTTTTCACTCTCATCTCCTCCAACCTCGTGGTTGTTGATTGCAAGTATGTCTGTTTCAAAGCAAGTGCAATTTGCCAAAAATTTTAGATATTATCCCCAAAGCCTCTGAGCTTTTGCACAGAAGTTTTAAATCAAATAAAGATATTCAGTACCAACCTGCATATTTCCAATGAGGAATGAAAACAATACCAAACCTGCAATAGAAATGAAAACTGCAAAGCAAATTTCCCAAACATAGGTACTTGTTGCCAGGTTTTGGCCAAGAGAACTGCGACAAGAAAGCCATCCAAGAGATCCCCAGAAGTGAGGTAACGGAACAATAATAGATGTCAGAAAATATATTTCAAATATGATTACCAAAGACCTTTTTCCTCTTCAACTGATGCATTAAACAGGTGAAGATGTCAAACCCGAAAATTTAGTATAGAAATATTTTTGCCTCCTTTAAAATTTTGATAGCCAACATAATTGTAACACAAATATAGTCTGATATTCAATTAAATATATAACTCTTGTACTGATCTCAATAAATTTATATGCTTATTAAGTTTCTGAATCATATAGTTAATTGTAAATTTTCACTAAAAAGCTTAACTTTAATTTGTAAAAATATGTTTTAGGTTTTTTTCTTTCTCACTTGTCTATTATAAATAAATTCATAAATTTTGAACTCTATCACCTTTACAAAATAATCAATTTTGTCAAACATTTCTAATTTACTTCAATTTTAAAGCTAGTATCCTTTCTATTTAAAATAAGTGCAACAGTATTTACACAATATTTTTACTTTTGTATATAAAACTCATTTAAAATTGAAATAAATAATTTACAGTAAAATTTTTGTTAAACTTTTATTATTATAAATCAATCTTAAAAAATTAATATATAAAACCTTGTTATATATAAATATTAAATATATGTTCCTTTATTTTCTTGGTCTAACATCAAATACCAAATTGGCCCCCTCAAAAATCTATCTCAAGATCAGCCACTGCCCATGTCAGCATCAAATGAGAATTATGTAAAGCATACATGCTTCAACCAAATAATCTTATTGTTCATAAAAAGTTATGCCCAATTTAATCCCAATGAATCAGACATGACAAACTAAAGTATCAAAAGGAGAGAGTAATAGAGATATTGTTTCCAAAGAACCAGTCACCACAAAAACATATCACAAACCATTCAAAAGTGACCATGCATGTAGTGCAGCTGAAAGAAACTTGCTTAGAACCTCTAACTCACTTAACAGAAGTGCAACTACTAAAGTCAGAACCACATATTTCAACAAGGAAATACTCTTTCAGAATTTAAAAGAAATATCTATATATAATGTAAAGGGATTATGAAACACACCTCAGATTTCTAAGTCCCCACCAAAAACAGTAAAAGAACTTCTCGGGGAAATCAGTTGATCCCACAACACCAGATTGAAGGCCATCAAGAAAGATTCCAAAATCAAAAAGAGTTGCATTGACAGCTCCATCCTGTATTGGACAAGAGGCATTCAAGAATGTTGTAATTGATGTCAACCCTTGTTGTTCACCACAATACAGGTATTTTCTGTCACATGTAGCATTCCTACCACAAGCTTCTTGCCAGCATGTGGTTTCTCTTTCTACAGAAAACAAGTACCAAAATGCACCAATAACCTAAAGCAAAAGATAACTCAATAATCAGAAAGATATGAAGATGAGAAAATTTTTCACTTTCACTACATAATATAATTCTTGGAAAATCAAATCAAATCTCTAGGTTGACCCCGCAACACAAATTGGAACTGAAAAAAAATAAAACAGATCTGTTAGCTTAAAAAGAAGATTCCCAGAAAAAACTTACGTGACTGGCAAGCATATAAAGAAAGAGATTAAATGCAGCTCCAGCCCAAGCAGTTTCAGTGAGAATGCCGGAGGTCCTTGTGACTTCGTTATATAATGGAATGATTCGTAAAAACCTCGGTATATATTGGAAGAAAACAATAAATTTCAGCAAGTTCTTTGTATTAAGTGATTTAAAGCCTCTCATCTTTGGAATGACAATCAGAATCACCACCTAACAATATTTGAGCAAACTTTGAGTTAAGAACCATTACAGAAGAAGCTTATGAATGAATACAACAAAATACAGTTTCATATCTAAAGCCCCTAATTCAATATCCAAAATATACTTAATTTGGAAGCTTAAACATATACACCAATTTCCATTGTATATCTCTGGGTGTATTTGCATGTGTTGGTATAGGAGTTCACCAATGCAGTGATTGGTATATTAAGGAAAGCAAAAAGACTGTCATTCTTACTCTAAGGGCGAGAGAGGAAGGGGGTGAGACAACTTGTGAAATGGATAGTTGGCCTATGCTCTCACACCCATTAACCCATATAGTTTATGATCTCATGAAATCCTCAACTTATTATAATATGAAATTCAAAACTTTCAAACTGAATGAGCTTAAAGGGATATAAGTCAAAAAATTTAAGGGCTTACCTGTGGAAGGGGGAGAACCGCAAGAATGTCAATTAAGAAGTATGATGACAAATACCTCTTTGCTATTGCCCAAGCATCTTCAACCATAACACCTCTTCCAAATACTCGAGAAGAGGGAGCAATGAATCCAGTACGAAATTGGAAAATTATGTGAATTATATAAAAAATATCAGAGAAAGATCTTAAGACAGTTGCTGTGATCTGCATTTTGTTGTCCAATGAAAGGCATTTCTTGTCATCATCAATTATAGGGACATAAAAGAACAAAGGATCTAGTGATACAGCAATAATGCATGATAATACAAATATCTTGTTCCACTTTTGAAGGAATGGGCCCTGTGGATCAAGGATTTTCTTTCTAGAACTGAAACTTCTTGCCAACGCACTATTATAGGGAAAAGATTTGAATGATTTTCGAAATCTCTTCATACTCTCAGAACCAGATTCGAAGCCTCTATGAAACTTCTTGGAAACTGAACTTAGTGCAGTTCTAATCCTTGCTGAATGTGTCGTGCTAATAGCAGGAAATTGGCTCTCAGAACTCTTCTCCGAATTCCAATCCTGAAACCTAAACATTATATAACATAAACGATGCAACATCAGCCCATGATTCTAACTTTGCTTGGAACGAAGATGTAAGAGACATACAAAGTGCTAACTAAGGCATAAAGCTTTTGAAACTACAAGCAGTCACAACTTGGAAAGTTCAAAGCATTTTGATGTGAAGGAGAGGTTACTTAAAAAAATAGCCCTGAAAGTGAATGGAACTGGCATTGCATATTGTTTTAGACTTCGCCGGCAATATTCCATCACAGATTCAAGAAGAGTACATATGGTAGTGCTCCACTAGTGCCAGGGGCGATCCAAGTGTTTGGTGGGGGAAGTCAACGAATGTAACAGGCAGATGGCCACAGCAAAGAGGGGTAGGAAATAACGCAGTGTGCATAAACAGACAAAAGACAATACATGGCTTGATTTGATGATTTATTTCAAATTTCAAACTGCCAAAAGTTACATTAATGGTCAAGCACCACTTACAACAAAATGATTTTCATTTCTTCACTTGCCTCCAATCACAATTAAAATGCTTGCATAGAGGATTGAGAGTACCATAACATCAGTGATAGTAAATTCGGCAAATTATCATTAGACTAACCTGACAAACTTCTCTTGCTGAAAATTCATAACTGTAGCTTAGTTTAGAAACAATGTAGAAATTATAACTGGCCTTCAAAATCTCACTGAATTTTAAGAGCTTCTTCACGCACCTTAAATCCCACAACTTATTCCTGAGATAATATTAACATATACTCTCAAAAAAATAGATAATCCATTTTTCAAACATAGCACAATTTCATCTAACACAATATCAATTGGATAAAATAGTTGCACCTTGTGCCAGCACAAGTGACCATAACAATTTAGAAAAAAAAAAAACCGGGTTATAATGGAATTGGTGCTTTTTAATAATTCAAATTCATGTAATTATCAACAACCCACTCCCACCGCTGATGCATACACATGTACACATCATCAAAAAAGCAACTGCAGTGAGTTCAAAAATTAAAAATCCATATGCAAAATAGATACTCAAAATAGCATCTTATTAGCCATGAGTTAAATTCCAATGATGAACGTCCTCTCCGACTCAACTTCATACTAAAAGAGGAATAAAAATTTTAACTCTACATCCAATAAATCGTCGAAAGTCTTAAAATCCAACATAAATCCAATGATTTTCAAAGTCCAAATACGGTAAGTAGACAAAGCAGCAATAAAACAAGAGAATCAAACTGAAACTGAGATGAAAACAAAAGGAAACGGAAAACACTTCAAAAGAGAAACTAATTACGATGAGGAAAATAAAAGAAGAAGAAGAAAAAGGGTTACCTCAAAAAATCTCAGAAGTAAAGCAATCAGGGAAGTGTATGAGAAACTGAAAGCAAAACCAGAAATTATTGACACAGAGATAGAAGAGAGAGAGAGGGGAAGAGGAAATTTCGAGGAAAGCACAAGGGCAGCGACTGCTTTCACAGTGTTTTGGTTCCTCAAAAGTAAGAAATAAAAAAAATGAAAGCTGGTGATTTTACAGGGACGGAGAAGGGGAGAGAGAGAGTGGAAGGAGACGACTACAAGTTGGTCATGAGGCATGAAATTCTTGTGTATAGCGGGCCCACACTTACGTTTAAATATGTTTCATCGGAGTGCTAATGTAAGGTCTGCGTTTCGTTTGACCATTAGCCTGTCGAATCCGGAGAAAAATACTTATTCGTACATCTAGAGGAAAAACTGCAAAAAAAAAAAAAAAATCCTTTATTTTTAAAATTGTTAGATTTTGTCTTCTTTTAACTTCAAAAAATAAGAATTAGAATTTTAAATTATATGAAATGTTAGAATTAACATCCATCATTCATTTAATTAGTCATTTTATTAAATTATATAATTTTTTATAAATTTTTTAATGATAATCATAATATTATTGTATTTTGATAGATTATATCATTTTTTTCATAATTTTTATGTTATATAATTAATAAAAATTAAATTAATTATATAATATTTAAATTAAATACATAAAAATAATTTTAAAATTATATTTAAAAAATGATGTAATAAATCAAAATATAAAAATATTATAATTCTTACTTGAAAGTTTATATAAAAACTAGATAATTTAATAAAATTAATAATTAGGTAGATAATAGATATTAATTCTAAAAAATTATAGTTTAAGATTTTGATTTTAGGTTCGGATGTAAAATTCAATTATTCTAAATTTAAAAAGGAATTTTTAACATTTTCCGAAAATACTTGAAAGAATGTTATAAAGATATTTAAATCCATAATTTAATGACAATAAACTTAAAATGTGATATTTAAGTTAAGCACGGTTAGCATATATATTTTCGTATCAAAGAAATTATATTGTGCTAAATAAAGTGATAGTGTATAAAGTGAAAATATCAATTTTATACAGAAATAAATGATAATTATTAAATTTTGTGTTAATGATTAAAATTAAAATATCATATATTATCACTTAAAAATATAAAATTTACAAACTTTTTATGTGCATAAAGGCAAATCCCTGTTAACAACTGAGTTTTACACCAAAAATCCAAAAATTGGTATGCAAACATGAGAACAAGTCAGAATGCACGTTTATTCTGTTTTCTGGTTATGTTTGGCAATTTCAAGAAGCAGCCAATTTTTTATGCAAATTGGGATTTTGAATAACTAATTATGATCAAAATACTAAACTAGACAAGTTTAGGCGGCAACGGTGGTTGAATAGATTATCAGTAGATAGACGAAATTAAGTTCCGTTTGTACCATTGACTTGTATGCCAAAATGACCACCGGGGAATCTTCTTGTAAGTTGACTCTTTGTTATTTAGCTAAAAATATCATTCTAATGTTGAAAATTTCAACGTTAATGTTTAAAATTATCTTCTAAATTTTAAAACATCAATTTTGTACGCTTCAACATCCCCTCTTATTACTTGGGAAATCATTCTTTCTTTGCCATTCTCACCTTCCAATCACTCTCCTTTAACTCATCACTCTCTAAGCATAGGAGATCCCCTATATGTACACCAACTCCACACAAGGAACCCAACAAGTCTTGCCACTATTATGATATGGCCCATGCTCCAACACTATCACTGCCAACTCATGATTGATATTGTACCCTTTGGCATATCAATAATTTATGTAGTTATTGGTCTTATAATTTTATTCATTCCTTGAGCATATGACTCAAAGTTGTATGTGTACATAAAGTTATTAAGTATTCTCGTAACTCTAAAATATATGTTATGATGATGATTGATATGAGTCTTACCCACATATAAGATATTGTCCGCTTTGGAGTATGATCATTCATGACTTTCCTCACGATTTTGTCCTTTTGGGGTACAGGTCGCTATCCACCTTTTCTTCAAAAGGCACCTCCTCGTTTAGGCTTAGTATGCCCCCATCTTATAAGGTACGAAGATACTTGACTTTTCATTAATATGAGACTTCTGTTCATCCATACTTTTTTTTACTATCAACATGTTATGAACTCTTATCTTCTCGTATGCTTTTATATTAATTTAAATATTATAATATCTTTTGACGACCTTCGACTACTATTAATAATACTTTTCTCCGTATGTAATCCTCAACACTATCCACGTAGATAAGAAACTTATCAATACTATAAAATTTATTATTATTATTTTAAAAATAGCATGTTAAGTAGAATTCCCATCCCATTCATTATCAAGTAAATGGGGTGAACCTTCTTGAGGATGTTTAATCTAATATTCCATCAAAACAAAATTTGAGGGAGTGAAATATCAATATTTTTGAGGATCAAATCGAAAGTTTTCTCTAAGATGCCAAATAGCAAAATATACATGAACTTTTAGGAAAATTCCAAGGTACTCTGCGCATTTCAGTTGTGCAAAAGAACAATAACAACTGAGTTGCATTTTCCAAATTCTGGTCTTTCAGAGAGTGATAGAAAACTTTCTTTTTGTATTTAATATTGATATTTCATATTTTTTTTTTTATAATGAAATATAATAATAAAGGAAACCTTTTTCTTAACTATACAGCAAGTGAAAATATATGTTTAACCAAGTAGGTAATTTGACAGCGAGTTTGGTAAACCAGATTTTCCATTTTTGTCTTTTTAATTCTCATTGGTCCGGCGAGAAAATGAAATGAAATGATCAGATTCAAACTCAAAAGGGCGCGTTTGATTTCAAGAAATGTTTTCTATTTTCATTTCTTATTTTTATTTTTTAAAAATAATTTTTATTTTCAAAATTTCAAATTTTAAAAAGCATGTTTGGTTTGATTACTGTTTTCTATTTCTAATAAATGAAAATAATGAAAACATGTTTAGTTTATCTATTTTTAATTAACTAAAAATTTTAAAAAATTATAATAGTACCACCGTATTCTCAACTTTTAAAAATAAAAATGATGAAAATAATTTTTTTTTTATTTTCAATTTTCAATTTTCAATCTATTTTAGAAAATATTTTCAACAAAATCAAACTAAACATGCTTCTAACCTTATTTCTTGTTTTCATTAAAAATGAAAACAGAAAATACTTAAAATCAAACGCACCCAAAAATTGTAGAATGATTTCAATAACTCAGAAAAGCAAATATAAAAAGTGAGAACCTGATGCATAAATTTATACTCAATAGTGCGCCAGTTTCCATCCAACACGAGAGTTGCGTAGAGTTGTACGATTTATATTTGTTTATATTTAACTAGATGTTTGTCCTGATTTTATTATATCTCGATACACCAAATATTCACAAATTTTTTAGTTGTTTATTTTAAATAGTTATATACATATTTTATTATTTTAAAATTTTATATAATAATTTAATCATGTTATTATTTATATAACTTGATATTTTCATATTATTTAAGATGATAAGTTAAAAATTACAAATACTTTAAAATGAGACATATCATTTTTTATGATGCAATAACTATTTTTTATATTTCAATAGTTGATATATATTTAAAGAGAAGCCAGAAATATTATAATCTTAATTTTTTATACAATACTGATGTCTGGCTCTTTTTTTGCAATTTTTCTGCTGTAGTATTGATATTAGTATAAATTTTCAATAAACATTATGTTAGAATAAAATAATTGCTCGATTATCTTAACATGTTATAAGGTAAAAAAAAAAAAAAAGATAAAGCAAGC
The DNA here is from genome assembly GCA_026873985.1 of Saraca asoca. Lineage (NCBI taxonomy): Eukaryota > Viridiplantae > Streptophyta > Magnoliopsida > Fabales > Fabaceae > Saraca > Saraca asoca. The sequence goes on from JANHAO010001283.1 coordinate 31,333, forward strand.
AGTTGAAGTAGTTGGTTATTTCATAATGTCAATTAATTTAGATAGATAAAAAAATATCTAAATTTTTGAAATTTGAAAATGATGCGGAAATGCAAACGTGACAAGGAAGGTGGAAGAGAGAGAAAGCAAAGGTGGTTTAAAAGAATAAAATTAAAAGAAAAATAATATTAAAAAAAAGAGTTTCAAATTTTTTTCTTACACATATAGATTTAGGCTCGACAAACTAAATCAAAAATATAAAAAGTTTAAATAATTTTGTTTTCAATTAAACATTATACAAGATACTAATATTAAGATCAATTACCAATAAATTTAAATTTATCTCATTAACTCAGAGAAAGAAAATAATTCAAATTAACAATACTAATCTTGCACAAATTTAATTACAAAAATGGCAAATAGTAAAATATGTTTTAGTCATTGAAAACTGTCAATAAAACAAAAGTTAAAAAAGAATACTTAAAATTTGTTGTTGAATTTGATATACATATGAGAAATAGGAACCGGTCAAAACATTGGTGAGATTTTTTTTTTTTTGTTAAATTTGATAATTATATAAGAAATACAATCCTATTAAAATATTTCACAGAAAGATTTTTGTAAGTGGGTGGCAAAATTTATTTTAAAATAACTTCAAATCAAATTCAACCTAACACCAAAGTAAAAAAAAAAGGTGAGAATTTTAGGGGTTGTTTGGAAAGATGTTTTTTTATTTTCAAAAATAATTTTTTTATTTTTTTTTGTTCTATAAAAATAAAAAAAATATGTTTGACAATCTATTTTCAAAAACTGCTTTCTAAAAGTATAACTGAAAAAATAATTTTCAAGAAACACCAAAATGATGTTTTTCCTTATTTTTGTATATAACTGTTTTCAAATTTTTTTCAAAAATAAGAAAAATACTTGTTTCATTAATGACAAAGTTATAAATAATATTAAATGTATTTTTTTCATCTTAAAAAAAAAAGAAAACACTTATTTTTAAAATTTACATCCAAACAAATTTTTTTTATTCTAAAAAAATAATGTTTAAAAATTATTTTTAAGAAAATAATAAAATAAAAACACCTGAAAATACTTCGAAACAGGTCCTTAATATCATAAGTTTTAACTACATCTTGTCAAAGCCATTGTTAGAGATGTACAACTACTATTATAAGAAAGTCAATAAAAATTAATATATGCTAGATTAACATAAATTTAAAATAATTCGCAAATTAAAAAATGTAGCATAAAAAAAATCTAGATTACTATGAAGAAGACGATTTGTGGGCATAAAAAAAATAGCAAATATATTACAAACCAACAAAAACTTACCAATTAAAGGTAAAATATCAATAATATAATTTCAAAACTACAAAAAAAATAATAATAATAATGGCAAAAGCTCTCTACATTAGAGTGAAAGGTTGTAAGCATAAATACAAAATGAAAAAGAAATTGAGATGTTTAGAATAAATACTTAAAATCTTGTAGTAGAAATAGAAAATGAGAGGATGAGAAATTTTTTGTTATCTTTTGAGCACTAGAATAATCCTACTCCAAACAAAGGTGAGCGCTTCGTTGAATCTTTTGCACCATGAGAAAATCACTTTTTTGCACCCCCAGTGACAACAAAAGAAATGGTGAGAGAAAATGAGAATTCTGATGAGAAGCGAAAATGGATTCTAAAATTTTCAAAAATGGTAATAACTACAAAAGTCTTTCCTTAGATCTATCTATTCAAGGACAAAACAATATAGTAGATAAAGAATCTTTCAACAAATCTCAAACTTTCATAATCACTCTCCTTCATGGTTCTTTGCAAATAATCGGAGAAAATTATAATATTAATTATGTAGAAAAAAATATTTTGAAAATACTAAATTGAATAAAAATAAGAGAAGGTAGGAGAAGGAGAGAAAAAAAAAATAATAGGAAGATAAGTGAGAGAAAGCAACGTAATAATTTTCTTAGAGAAAATTTGTCTACTTTATTCTTTCACGAAACTATCAAGAACTAAGTGACTGTTATTGAAAAATAATTGATGGAGTAAATGATTAAAATACTTAGTTCTTTTACAATATCAATTAATTTAAATAAATAAGAAAAAAGATTTACAATTTTAAAGTTTAAAAATGATATAATAATGCAAACATTAAAGGAAGTTGGAAGAGAGAGAAAGAAAAGGTGGTTTAAAAAATAATATTAAAAGAAAAAAAACCAATAACTTGCTAAGAGTGTGTAATAAAAATGTTATTCATTTTATAAATGTGAATTTAGGAAGGATTTTATTGAAATAAATAAATAGATCAATTGCGTATCTTTTTATATATATAATGTTAAATTAATTATCGTGGAAAAATAAATAAATAAATAAATTACAATACTCCAATTGATAGGTTTGCTTGGCCTAAGGGGGCAGCAAAGAGCTCCAAATTTCAAAAATTCTTCTCCCCTTTGGCTGAGTAAATCTCCCAT
>JANHAO010001284.1:0-34058 GCA_026873985.1 Saraca asoca
ATAGGAATTTTTCTAGCAATTGTAGATTTAGGTAACCAAACTAATTTTTCATTTGGTTTTAACATGTAAGTACCATTTCTAAAGGAACAATTTCTAATATGATGTCCCTTATGATTACAGCAAAAACAAGTAATATTATTAAAACTCCATCTATTAAACTTTCTATAAGTTTGCTCTCTAAATCCTAGACCAACTCTATTATAAAAAACTTTCTAGTTTTGCAAAACATGTTCCAGCTTTTGGTTATTGTCTGAAAAATTTTGTAGTTTCTTTGTTAGAATTTCAATTTTAGATTTATATTGACAGCATTTTTCACACCCTTTTCCAATTACAATAGTTAATTGATCATTCTCTTTTTCTGAAAACTTAATTTTTTCATTCAAAATTTTCTATTCATTTTTAGTAGCAGTTAATTACTTTTTAGTTTCTACTAGTGAATCATGCAACTTAATATAAATATCATCCAAGTCCTCATCATCACTATCATCACTAAAATCTTTTTCAGATTCACTACCTAATTCATCACAATCAAAAAGAGTAAAGAAAGGATTGTTTCTCAATACCTTAAGATTATCATTGCATTTGGCCATGAGACACAACAATGCATCATCTTCTGATTCATCTTCCTCAGCTGTGTCAAGTTCTTCATCATCCCAAATAGCAAAGTTAGACTTTTTAAATGCTTGCTTTTTCTTCTTTCTCTCATTTTCCAATTGCTTCTTTAAATAAACTGGACAATTTGGCTTGATATGTCTAGGTTTCTTGTATTCAAAGCAAGTAGGAAGAGTACTGACTGAACTTTATTGCTCATTTTTGGCATTGTTCTTTCTTTGTGCTATTGTTTTTCTTCTTTCTTTGTTCTTCTTATCTCTTAGAATTTTCTGTAGTTTCTTACTCAACAAAACCATATCTTTTTTGTTGATTGTACCTGCATCAATTTCAGACTCTCCTTCATCTAATTTAGTAGCCTTGAGCACAAGTGTATTTTTCTTTTTATCATCTCCATTCTTATTTTATCTTCTTAATTCAAGCTTATGCTCTTCAAGATTATCAAATAACTCTTGAATTGTGGGAATGCCCATCTTTAATGATTCTTTGATTGTAGTGACCTTTAGCTACCACTCTTCAATCAAGGATCTAAGAATTTTATACATAAGATCTACATTCTTAAACTTTCTACCAAGAAGAGTTAAATGGTTAGTGATAGCAGTGAATCTTTGAATTAAATCTTTAATAAACAATCTTTGAATTAAATCTTTAATAAACTTGCCCTCCTCCATTTGAAACATTTCATACTAAGACACAAGCACATGCACCTTTAAAGCTTTAACCTATGAAGTGCCTACATGTGCAATTTCTAAAGTGTCCCAAATTTGTTTAGCAGTAGAGCAATTAGAGATTCTTTCATATTCATTCAGTGATAAGGAATTTGAAATAATCCATTTTACTTTTGCAGCCAACAAATGTTTCTTTCTTTCACTTTCAGTCCAGAGAGATTTAGGCTTGAGTTCTACTTCACCATTAATTATGGTTTTAGGGAGTTCATAGCCTTCTTCTACTAATTCCCACATGTCCACATCAATAGCCTCAATAAAGTTTTCCATCTTCTATTTCTAATAGGTATAGTGTTCCCCATTGAAACCAGGAGGTTTGTGCATAAGTGGACACTCAGATAACAAGAAATAGTTAGAATCCATAATTTCAAGAAAGATGCAGGTGTATTAAGAGCCAAAACTCTGATACTAATTGATGGTCCTAGTAAAAGATTAAAATACAAAAAAAAAATGGATCTTGCCCTTTTCCCATTAGAGAATCTGTATACATCTTTGTTTAATTTTAACTTCACCTATTGAGCAATGTAGTAGATTTAAGAGTAATAAATGAAGCAGCAAGAATAATAAGATATGAGTGCAAAAAGATAAGTTAAAGACACAAGTTTTTAAAATGGTTTAACTTGAATTGAAATTGCAATTCAAGTCTACTCCACTTGATCTTTCTCAATTGAAAATAAAACTACAAGGATTTACTAGGCTCCTAAAATGCCAGTTTGTATCAAATATACAAGAATTTACATAGGCTTCTTACTAACCTAGAAGAATTGGAACAGGCTTTTCTAAACATGTACAGATTTCTAAATCCTAGAAATCTCAAATAAAAAATAAATAAAATGAGAAGGGATTAAAGAATACAATACTAGTGTTTAAGATGAAAATCTCAAACAAACTAAGATAAACTCAATTGATCTTTAATCCAAAAGTCTTGAATAATTCTGAGAAGTTTGCTGAGGTAAAGAGAAAAATGTGTTTAGCTCTTATCTCAAATGATTTTGCACTCGAATTATGAACAAAAACTATGAAAGATCGTTTAAATAGGGAAGGCAGTTAGGCTTAAGTAATTGTTGTAACCGTCAGTAACAGAATAACTGATTTTTAGTTACTGCATTAATTGTTGCATCGATTACATGTGGTTACAACTAATTAATCAATGTGGTAATTGAAGTATAGTCTATTATTCACAGCCTTCACATCAATTACTACATTGAAGTAGTCATTTTTCCTAACTTTCGATAAAACAATTTGTGTTTTATAAATCGATTACAACTTCGATTTCAATATGAATTTTTCAAAAGTTCTTTAATGCATTGATGTACAAATCGATTCATGAACTAAAAAATAGTTTTATAGTTTTCTTTAAGTGGTTTAAAGATTACCTCATTATTTAGTTAAAAAGATTTGGATCAAATATCATTTGAACTTATTTACAAAAGATCCTATAAAAATAAAAATAAATCCTAAAACTAATCTTAGATCTCTTGAATCATATTTCTTTAAACCTGCAAAACAAATCAAAAATGCTAAAAATATGTTGTTAGATAAAATTGTTTTTCAACATTAAAACTAAGGAAAATATGTGACTAGAGTAATCTAGGCTAACAACCACCAACCTCAAGAAATTTGTTATACATCCACTTACAAATGCCTTGCCTATCTAAATTCAACTTAAACTAATCATCAAATAGTTTTCTAATTTTTTTCTAATGGTCATGCTAATTAATAAAAATAATTACCCTTTATAATCAAAATTACAAATTTAAAATTTAAATTGTGATCATAATCATGATTAGAATTGCAAAGATCCAATTAAGAACCTTACAATTCCAATTGCCAAATTTGATAAACTCCTTGGCACTTGCTCTGAGTGGCTTGTGATCATAATCATAAAAATACAATGAAAGGTCAAATTTGAATTGCCAGATATTGAAAGCACTCTAACACTTACCCTAAGTGGCTTGTGATCAAAATCGCCAAAATACAATGATTCAAATCCCCATATTTTTTAAAGTACTCTAACACTTGCTCTATTACTATAATAAGAATCGTTGGCACAATTCAAAAGTGTTAATTTGAATTGCAATAGGTTTTGCAAATGAAAAATCGAAATAATGGATTTAAAAGACAAAATGGATTCAAAACAATGAATTCACAAGCACTCAATAGCAAAGAAAGCAAAAACTTCTAAGCTTAATAATCAAATAGAAATTAGAAGGAGTAATTAAGAAACAAGGACTCAATTGAATACTCAAAAAGCTTTCATTTTGCTCTTTTTTTAGCCAAACCCTTAATGCAAAAACCAAGAATTATGCCAACAAAACCATAGTGAACCAAAATGGTACAAAATTATATGTTGAAAACTAGTACTAAACATGCTAAAATTATGTAGAATAATAATGCCAAGTAAACCAAAATTATGTAGAAAAGTATAAATAAACTAGATTTATGCATAATTATATATCAAAAATATGCAGAAAACATTTAAACCTAGAATTATGTAGAAAATACTAGCAAATTGATCACATAAAATCTTTAGTAAGTATCTTGATCAATGATGGATTACTCTTACTAAACTTCTTAGTAGAGGAGAAAAAGAAAGTGAAAACCCCAGCTTTAAAGAGACATATCTAGAATGAAGCAAGTTGACAAGCCCTCTTTCATGCCTACAAGCAAGTAAGTAAAGATCTTTGGATTATAGAGTAGCTACGAGCAAAGCACAACCATATTTCAATTTTAAATAGAACAGAAGCTGACATATACAAATCATGCAATTTATATTCAAGAGAAAGGTCCATTGTGATCCACTTTAGTTGCATTAAACTAGAGATAAAACCCAATTGAATCTCTCTAGCAAAAAATTGATAGAATTTATAACTTGATGAAAAGAGATTATTTTAGTGCAAAAAAATACTAACTAAACTAGACACATGCAAAAAAATAGTAAAAAAAACCCAAAATTATACAAAAAAAAATACTAAGTAAACCAGAATTATGCATAAAATAGTAAATAAACCAGATTTATGTGGAAAATACTAAGTAAAGAACAATTGCAAAACTCTATAGCTTAATTATATTTGATATCTTAATTATTCCTAGATCTCTATGGCATAAGATGTCTACTTAGACCGTGAATCCATGTTTTGCTTAGGTGGAAGATTTTCTTGAAATATAAAACTCTAATAAGTCACTTCGAATTAATTTATATATGTATTAGCACAATTGGAATAATGAGACCTTGGAAACTATAAGGAAATGGTCATGACCCACATGTGCCGAAGGTAAACAATTTTTACCTGGCTTTCCTTTAAATAAGGTCCTACTCATCACCTAGAATTGTGGCTTTCTGTTAGATAAGGCCCCTTTAATTTCATAAAGAAAGTTGTAGAAAGTGGAAATTCTTTTACCCTGCATGCATTTTAACAAACTTCCCACTTGAAAAATAAAAATAAAAAGAATGAAGTCAAAACTCAAAAGTGGATTCTATTATGAAGAGATTTTATAGAATCTTAGATACTCCTCCTTAAATACAATAGGAAGGGATAAAGAAACACTCCAAATATATCTTCGTATCAATATTTAGATATTTAACAATGACAAACCCATAAAAAAAACACTAACATAACATATATGAATGAACTATCCTTACTACATTGAAAAGATATAGTTTTGTTTCAAAATTATGGCATTACATTTACAGCCAATTTATTGAACCCATGATTTTCAAATAATGTTTCTATCAAATATGAAAACACACTATTTAGATCATCAACCCAAACATACAATTTTTATGACAATTCTTTGACAAGTTTCATGTTATATTTGAGCTTTCCAATTACTTGCATGTATTGTTCAATCAGTAGCCTTGATTAGGTTCCCAATTATTACATTGTCAATTATTGATATTTGTCAAATTCTAATTGATTGAAGTGCCAAAAGCAAATATAAAATATTTAAATCATATCAGAGTATAAAAGGAAATACATCAAGGAAGTAGGTCGCATATACATAAGACAATGAAAAGGTAATCAATAAAAAACTACGAATTTGCAATAGAACCAAGCTAACCACCTGTTAAATCATAACTTTTCTCTAAACAATAGTAACATAAAAGCACAAAAATTCAGTGTTAGTCCTTAAAATTAAGTGAACCTCCAGAAAACTTTAAAAGGTTTCATTTATTTTGAAATCAACTTTCAAGTATAATCCTCAATAAAGTCCAACAAGTACATGTATATTAAGTCTATAGTCATTCGGACATAGTTAAAAACAACCCTCCATTTATTTTTCATTATTTTTAACAATTGTTAAAGAATAATATGGAGAACTTATCCTTCAACTGTGTTATATGCTACTCTTAGGAGTCAAAAGGAAAAAGAAATAGGGTTTATATACTGAAATGGACTTTTAAACTCACATACACCATTAACAAATCCAAATTTTATGAACCTAACACCCAAATCAAATCAATGCATGGAAGCTTTAGGTAGGATTTAAAATTTTTCAGTGCAAACAAGCTAAACTTACCCATACTCTCAATAGTATATATTGTTTTTCTAAGAAAAACATTGCTAAATATCAAAAAAAAAAAACTATATCCAAGTTTGAAACTATATCCCTATGGTGAAACTTCATAAACCCATATCCCCATGATTTCATAATTTCATACCATAGAACCATATGAATAAATAAATTGAAGTAACGATTTTGAATGATTTTGAAATTTAGAGAGCAATACTCAGAAAATAAAAAAAAAACACACAAAGAAGAAGGTACAATTTGAAATACTTACTAGTTCTTTGTAGTGGTGGCCGTTGGTGTAGACAAGAAGAAGTTATGTTGCGGAGATCCTCCTTCTAAAGTCCAGGTGGCAAGGTTAGGGAAGAGAGATAAAGAGAAGTGAAAAAAAATGACGACAATCTACAGATGTTAAATCTAGAGTTTTAATTTGTCCAACAGGTTTGCGACATCTACAGATGTTGAAAAAATTGATGTAGCACATTCAATTTGAAATTCAAAACTTTTTTAAAATTCCAATCACCCTACGATGTCTAGAGACATCAAAAGAAGACACATCAGCCAATGACTTGGAGTTTCCAATATTTTGGGGCAATAGAAATAATGACATGTCATTTTTTTTTAATTTTCTCATCCATTTTTTCCAACATCTCTAGACATCAAACGATTACCACGTAGACATTTCTAATGGATATAGATGTTGGAAAATCTAAAATAAAAAATTTTATTTTTTAACGATTTTTTTGACATCCATTTTTACCATAAAAAATGACATCAAAAATAGGTTATTTTCTTATAGTGTCAAATTCTTTAAACTTGGAAATATGTTTTTAGATTGAAATATAAGTTTTGAAATGTTGTGAAATACTTGATTAATTATCATAAAGGCTTCTCCATATACCTATTTAAAACTTGAAGGGACTAATTATTAGTGGATTCAAGCCTAGTTGAGAGGTTGGAAGTGAATAGACGCCATATAGATGGTTTTTCAAAGGAAAACCACTATAAACCTGCATTTGAATCTCTCTATTCCTACACCTTTTATTTTTCACACATTATATTGTTGTAATTCCATGTTATTCATGCTAAAGTTGAGTTGTTGATACTATGAATGTTGATTTATTAAAATTATTGTGTGAAACTATTCATTTCTTGTTTCCAAGGAAGTTTGTAAGTTTGTGAAATTTGAAAAGGAGATTTTTGAAAAATGTATTAAAAAGAGTAAAATCCCAAAACCAATTTAGCCCATCCTTAGTTGAATCCACAGCTACAATTTTATGATTATTACATGCAATGGCTTGCCTAAAGGAGCTTGTCACATGTCTTAATGAGAAATGTTTTATGAAATATATCAATTTCTAAGGATGCTGTAGTTTTGGAAATTTTGTTTGTTCGAACGGGACAAGTTTTCAACACTAGGGCATTTTCTTGGATAGCTTCATATAAAGGAGTGTCTTTTGCATGTTGCATTCTTTACCCAGAAGAGGAGACTACAGTGATGTACCTTTACTCATATGTCCATGAATTAAAAGTTGCATTCTCATTGTTTTCAATTTTATTTCTTTTAGTGATGGTATTATTATTAGAACCCTTTCAGATGTAAGCAATTTTAATTCTGAAAAATGCTTGGATCACTTGGTTATAAGGGTAAATTGGTCTAGAGAGTCTATATATCCAATGGTAATAGTTTTCCAAACACTAGGATTCGTTGAAAGTTTGACTTATAACTATGAGAAAGAACCTAATACATATTATATGTTCCACCTGAAGGTGAATACATAGTTATGGGTTGGGAACTCTAGTGTGGACTTGGGTAATGATTAAAGAACATTTCTTTTGTTTACTTTATGCTATTAAATACTTTATCCAAATGATTTTAGCTTTCTTATAATATTCAAAGTTATTATAAATCAAATTTGAGAACATCATGTATTAATGTATAACCCTTGGTTGCAAATTGATAAAGAGTTTTATATTGTTGTATGGCATTAAGGCATTATAGTACTTAAATATGGATGAAATATTTGATTAAAATAATTGTTTGATTACCTATTTTATGAGTATTATTGATATTGAAATTATTAACGTTTCAAGTGCCATTACTTGAAGAGATCTTTTGCATGTGTTTATATATTTATAACTTTCAGATCAATTGTCTAAATATTGATGACATGAGTCTTGATATCAGTAGGAGTATATTGATATCATTTTTGAAATCACAATTACATGCAATGTTTTGCCTGTAATGAAAATATGATAACTGTTCTTTAACAACTTATTTTGGATAAAGATCTCTTGATAATTTTTTGTATTACATTATTTTGTGAGAATACACAAAATTCTAATATTTGCTTGCAAGGTTTGATTTAAGATATTTTTCATGTTATCAAATATATATATATATATTTGTTTATAAAAAAAATGCATAATAAAAGGGTTACAAGTTTATTAAAACCTCTTTTGTATACAAAATATTTAAGTTTTGAAATAATTTTAATAAGCATATTTCTACTAATAAATATTAAATGTGACATATATATTAAATTGTCTTTGGACATGGTATAAAGCAACCGGGAAAGTTTTTTATAGATGCATTGTGGATGCAAATTTTTCTTTTATTTTCTAGACTTATTTGTGATATGCTTTTGTTTAACTAATATATATTGCTACCAAGAGAGTTTTCTAATGTGTTGTAAATCAAATTTTAGACTTTCTATTATTCATTGTTCAAAGTAATCGCTTGGAATGTCTACGGTAAAACTTCTCTTGTTATAATAAGATCATGGTTATTTTGCCTTGCATATATATATAAACTACTTGTCTAGAAGCTCAAAGTTAATAATTGGTTTCTCTTATCTTTTAAAAATTTGTCATAATACTAATGCGTATAATTAGAGATTTTGAGAAATCTTAATTCTATATATCATGTGAAACTATTGAGATGAGTATGTGTAATATATGGACATGATAATGAAATAATTTCATTTATATGTTGGCTTTTCCCAAACTAATATTAGGATTTTTTTTAGGCCTATTAAAATATGGGGCAGTCAATTCTATTTTCCTATGATATTCTTGATTAGTGGGAATTTTATTATGTGAATAAATGAATCATTCATCTTAGTTAATGATTATAACAAGTTTATTGGTACTATTATCATATTTGTTTTGATCATATTGGTACATATATTATGCATTTAATATGCAGGTTGTGATTCTACATGTATTGTCTAATTGAGAAATATACCAACTGTTTGTTGTATTTATGAGGACTAAAACTTGGTGCCAATTGTTAGATTATGTTCCTTTTATATATAGTCTCTTATCAACATTTACTACTAGAAAATGTAGAAATAACATCATTAAATAGACATCGAATAAAAGGTAAACTAACATATATATAGGCACAATAGTGTTTTTATAAATATGAGAAAATTACAACACTAGTTCATATTAAACAATCGATGTCTGAACTCAATATCACATTTGACATCGATTTGAGTTAATGAAATGACGTGCTTTTGCAATTATTTAATTTGTGCCATTTAAATTTAAAGCATTTTTAAAATTTATGCTTCTCAACTATCAAAAAATTTTATTAATTTATCAACTGAATTCTTATTTGATTATGTTTCAAAGAAATTTTTATAATATATAGTCAAGTAATTTTTTTATTAATTTATTAACTAAATTAATGCAAATTGTTTATGTATAACTAATTTACTTATATGACAATATTATAATTAATTTTTCAGACTATGGAATTGTAAAATTCTCTAATAATCATTAATTTTTTTCCATTTTATCAAGATAATAGGAATAATCAAAATAATTTAAAATAAATTTATACATTTATATTCTATTATATGAAAAAAAAAGTAGATTAAATGTTGATTTTTTTAAGAATCGATGTAGATGGACAAAATAATTTAAAAAAAAAATGCAGGTAAATGAAAAGCCAAAGAATAGACATCGATTTTTAATTAGGAACCGACAAAAATATATGATATTACACATCGGTTCTAACATAAATAAATGACAACTAAAGTCTCCTTGTATTATAAAATGCCAATGCATCCCCTTAACTCTTATTATCCAGTATACTGTAGCTTACTTTTAGGAAGAATAGTTTGAAAGTGGAGCAGATGAATTTCATTCCATAACTTAAACATATTTGAAACAATTATTTAAGTTATGGAAAGGAATTCTTGTGCCCCACTTTTCAAACTCCTCTTCCCAAGCAAGCAGTATGCTTGCAAGAGCAACAAATACAAGCATTGTTGCTTAGTATATCACTCTGCTTAAGTTTTTTTTTTTTTGAAGGTTTATAGTTTATTTTTCCCTTTTTCTTTCTCTATTTCTAATTAGTTTGTATATAAATGATTAACTTTTGTTTCTTTTTTCTCTTTAAACAAGGCATATGCATTGATCGTCCTTTAAACAAGAGGCTTCAAGTAATCTAGAAGTTTCAATAACATAATGTTGGTTTGTTGCGAGCAAACCAAAAGCTTGATTCAACAAAAATGTTTCTGTCCTAATTTTTTATCTAATGTTTCTATGAAAATGTAAATTGGAACAGGTTTGTGTAAAAAAAAATTATGTCAATTTTTTAACACAAACCAATATCTTTAACATAAACCAACATCTTTAACACAATCTAAAGAATGGGCATATAAATAAAATAAAAAACTTAAAATTAGAATAATATGAAGTGACAATGGTATTTTTATAAATATGATAAAAATTAATATGTTAGTTTTCATAAAAAAAATTGACATCTTAAGTTTACACATTAGTTTTTTATGACAATTGATATTGATGCATAAGAATAGACATCAGTTCATTCTTTATAACTGACATCTAAAGTCTAGGCTTCTTTTATAATAACTCTATTCTTCCTTTACTCTCATTTACTTTCTTCTATCTAAAATAGTTACCCAATATCATTCTCAAACCCTTGCTGCTTTCTTCTTCACTGTTCTTTCTTATCTTTGCCATCTTGGATCATTGCATTTCAAGTCCATCTCTAATCAAGGTATGGAACTTTGTTCTTCTTGCACTGTATTCATCTCTTCCTAGCCAAGTTATGCTGCTCTCTTTTTACTTTTCTACTTTGTACTTTGTTGATGGTTTGTAAGGGTCCCAAATAAAGATATGATAAAACTAGATCTTACCCTTATTCCTTTAGGGGAATTTGCATACACCCTTTTTTTTTTGGATTCTTTATTGTTGTTATAGCTTAGATCAAATTCTTTGATCAATTAGAGTTTGAGTAGTGGATTCTTTAACATTCATTTGATTGATTCAAAGTGTAGTAAGTTAGAATTGCAAATTAGATTTTAGAATAGCAAAATAACAAAATGTAGTAATGCAGTAAATATGCAGAATGTAGAAACCAAAAATATAAATGTGTAGTAAAAAATAAAAGTCAAGAGACATGAAATTTTTAAGTGGTTCAACTTGAATTGAAACCATAATTTAACTTTACTCCACTGGATAATCTTCAACCAGATTACCACTTTAATTAGTCAACACATCAAGATTTAACTAGACTCCTGAATTGCCAATTTTGCAACACAAGACTTTATAGTTCTTGCTAACCTACAAGATTTTCATAGGCTTTTCTTGCAAACCTAAAACACATAAGAATTATTTATAGGGATCTTGCCAACCTAAATAGGATTTCTAACACCCTAGAAATCTCAATAGAAATAGAGAAGAAAAGTTTAGAAATACAAAACTAGAATTAAGATGTCAATCTCAATTATCAATGTGTAATTCTCCACAAATTAGCTCATGGATCTTTGATTATTGAAATCTTGATGAGGTAGAGGTAAATAAAATATAAACTATATTTTTCGCACAAGTCTATTCTATAAAAAAATTTAGTTTCTAAAATGAGAATGAGCTATATATAGAGGGGTTGTATCTGACTTGTAACAAAATAACTAACTTTCAGTTTTTCAGTTCTTGAATAGATTCGTGAATCAATTCATGGTGGTTAACAACTTATCAATCGATTAGTGAATCGATTCACCGATAAAGATCATAAAGAACTTCTTCACTGAATTGATTCATGAATCTATTCAAGTATATTTCATAAGAGTTCTTATATAAATCGATTCGTGAATCAATTCACATAGTGAAAAATAGATTTTATAAAAGTTTCACTCGTGAAAGAATATTTGAACAGCAATTTGAAAACTTCTTAAATCAAGCTCATTTCATAAACTTGTTTCCACCTCATATTAATCATTTTAATAAAATTGGTTGGAGCAAATTTGTTAAGAATACACTTACAAAAAATCTTATTAAAAATCAAATAAAATCCTAGTACTAATGTAGACCTCTTGAGCAATCTTTGATGAACTTTGAATCTGCATACACTCAACAAATAATTAAACGCATAAACATAATATGATATAGATTAAAATTGTTTTCACCATAAAAATAGAAGACAATATGACTAGTCAGGCTAACAAACTCCCCCTTTTTATGGTGTTAAACAATTTTAGATGAGATTTAAAGTTTATCAAAAAATTAGTTTTTAAAGGAGAGTTAAAATGGTTTTATAGTCTCCCCCTTTCAAAATATTTTTCTTATGGTCATCTAAAATCAAGCTTTAGCTTCTTTTCTCCCTTTTGGCACATCAAAAGAAATAGTGCCTCATTAAGGAAAAAGTTTTGGAGCATTAAAAATGCAATTAAGACAGCATTTTCTCACCTTTTTACTTATTGATTGATTCTAATATCTGATTTTACTTTCTTTTTAGAGACAAACTTTAGGGTTTTAATTTTAACTCCCCCTAAAATAATGATTTTATTATTTTATTAAAAAACATTTGCTTAAAAATGTGATTTGATAAATATTGCATGAAATAGTTTAAAAGAAAATTATGTTTCAAGCCTTGAATCAATTCTCGATTTGATTCAGCTAGACTTGAATAGATTATGGAATCGATTCATATGGTATATTTTGAATTTTCAAAAATTTGAAGCTTCACCAAAACTTTGAAAATTTTAGTGAATTGATTTGTGAATCAATTCACAAACTCTAGAAAAATCCTGGAAATTTTGAATCATTTCTAGATTTGATTTAGAGAATTCTGAAATCAGTTTTCATGCAATTTTAAACCAAAAATGCTAAAAACACATAGTTATCAATTAGTAATCAAAGTAATCACAATTTACCTTAATTCTCAAGATAATCACTTAAAAAACTTTGCTAAATTTGCTTTGCAGCGACAAATTAAACATATCAAAAAAGAAAACCATCAAAATAGTAAGAATTAAAAAGGTGAAATCTCATATCTCATAAACTGCTACATGTTGTCCTTTTGTAGCTTTTCTATCTCACTTAATCTGCAAGATAGAATTTATCTTTTCTTTGCTAGTATCTAACTGATCTTGGATCCAGATAGGTTAGTGATCATAATAGGATTTTTATTGAGGGTAATTGCTTTTAGTAACCAGGCCAATTTTTCATTTGGTCTCAACATATATGTGCCATTTCTTGATGGACAGTCTCTGATATGATAGCCTCTATGATTGTAGTAATTACAGGTGATATAAGCAGGATTCCATCTTTTAGATTTCCTAAAGTGTTGTTGCCTATATCTAGACCATTTTTATTGTGAGAAACTTTTTGATTCTACAGCATATCCTCTAATTTCCTATTGTTGTCAAAGAAGCCTTGCAATGTTTTTATCAAAGTAGTTATCTTAAACTTATAAGAATCACGTTGTTCACGTTGCTTTTCTTTACTTAGCTTTTCATTTAGAGCAATCAACTCTTCATTTTCTTTTTCTAACTGCTTAAGTTTCTTCAGCAGGTCTTCTTTTTCTATTTTAGCCTGCCTCTACTCTTTTGTAGCTTTCACTAATGAATCATGAAATTTAATGCATAAGTCTTTAAGTTCATCATCATTTTCATCATTACTATCATTCTCACTTTCATCATTAGATTCACTATCAGATTCATCACCAATAGAATTATAAAAGAAGGATTTAGTACCAAATATCTCAAGGTCTTGATCAAGTCTAGCCATGAGACATAATTATGCTTCATCTTCTAATTTTTCTTTTTCTAAACCAAAATTTACATTTTCATCATCATCCCAGACAACAAAATTTGACCTCTTGTTGAATGACCTCCTCTTCATTCTTTCATTTTCAATTTGCTTTTTCAAATAAATTAGGCAATCTAACTTAATGTGTCCAAATTTTTTACACTCATAGCATATTAGGGTTATACTTGTCCCTTGTTCACCCTTTCTTTGTTTTCTGCCTCTTAGAGCTACCTTCCTCTTTTGATTTTTCTTTTTTTCTTTCAAAACCTTATGCAGTTGCTTATTTAATGAAACAATTTTATCTGCATCACTATCTACATCAATCTCTGATTCATCTTCACTGGAATCTAATTTTTTTGCTACTTGTTGATAATGGAATATAGTTCTGGGCCAAACTCTAGCCAACAGAGGATTCTTTTCGGATCTCAAGCTGTACTCTAGTTGTAAATGTGATAAACAAACGGAGAAGGTGAGAAGAAGAGGAAAAACAATAGAGAACACTGAGATTTTAACGTGGTTCGGCCAAATTCGGATGGAAGCAAACCCTGCGTCTATGGTGAGGTTTTATTAATTTAAAGAGAAGTATATAGGGCTCTAGCTTGTTTTTCTTCAGCCTCCTCCTCTCTTTTAACAATGATCTCTATTTCTACCAAGCAATATCAAATGGCTAGTAATTGCTATGAATCTCTGGATTAAATCCTTGATTGATTCACCCTCCTCCATTTTAAACATTTCATATTATAACATAAGGACATGCACCTTTGAGGCCTTAACCTATGAAGTGCCTACATGTGCAATCTCTAGTGTGTCCCCAATTTCCTTAGTAGTAGAACAATTTGAGATTCTTTCATATTTATTAGGTGATAAGGAGTTTGAAATTATCTATTTTACTTTAGCCATAAGCAAGTATCTTTTTCTTTCATCTTTTGTCCAAAGTGACTTAGGCTTAAACTGTACATCACCATTGATTAGTGTCCTGGGAGGTTCATCACCTTCCTCAACCAAATCCCACATGTCAACATTATAGTGTTCCCTATTAAAACTAAGAGGTGTGTGCATTGGTGGACATTCAGGCAGTAAAAAGTAGTTTGAATCCATAATTTTCAAGAAAACATAGGTGTATCAAAAGCCAAAGCTCTGATACCAACTGGGGGTCCCAAACAAAGATATGATAAAATTGGATCTTGTCCTTATTCCTTTATGGGAATTTATATACACCTTTTCTTTATTTGGATTCTTTATTGTTGTAACAACTTAAATGAAATTCTTTAATCAATTAGAGTTTGAGCAGCGGATTCTTTAAGATTCAATTGATTAATTTAGAGTGCAGTAAGTCAGAATTGCAAATCAGATTTTATAACAGTAGAATAACACAATGCAATAATGAAGTAAATATGTAGAATAAAGAAACAAAAAATATAAATTTGCAGTAAAGAATAAAGGTCAAGAGACATAGATTTTTTAAGTGGTTCAACTTGACTTAAAACTGCAATTCAAGGCTGCTCCACTGGATAATTTTCAACCAGATTACCACTTTAATTAATCAACACATCAGGATTTAACCAGGCTCCTGAACTGCTAGTTTTGTAACACAAGACTTTACAAGCTTCTTGCTAACCTACAAGATTTTCATAGGCTCTTCTTGCAAACCTAAAACACATAAAAATTATCTACAAGGATCTTGCCAACCTAAACAGGATTTCTAACACCCTAGAAATCTCAATAGAAATAAAAAAGAAAAGTTTAGAAATACAAAACCAAAATTAAGATGTCAATCACAATTATCAATGTGCGATTCTCCACAAATTAGCTCCTTGATCTTTGATTATTGAAATCTTGATGAGGCAGAGGTAGATCAAATATAAACTATCTTTTTTACACAAGTCTATTTTATAAAAAATTAGTTTCTAAAATGAGAATAAGCTATATATAGAGAGGTTGTAACTAACTTGCAACAGAATAACTAACTTTCAATTTTTCAATTCTTGAATCGATTCATGGCAGTTAACAACTTATCAATCGATTAGTGAATTGATTCGTCGGTGAAAATCATAAAGAACTTCTTCACTAAATTGATTCATGAATTGATTTGAGTTCATTTCACAAGAGTTCTTGTACGAATCAATTTGTGAATTAATTCACATGGTGAAAAATAGTTTTTATGAAAGTTTCACTCATGAAAGAACATCTGAACAACAATTTGAAAACTTCTTAAATCAAGCTCATTTCATAAACTTGTTTCGAGCTCATATTAATCATTTTAATAAAATTGGTTGGAGCAAATTTGTTAAGAATACACTTACAAAAGATCTTATTAAAAAATCAAATAAAATCCTAGTACTAATGTAGATCTCTTGAGCAATCTTTGATGAACTTTGAACTTGCACACACTCAACAAATAATTAAACTCATAAACATAATATGATATCGATTAAAATTGTTTTCAACATCAAAACAGAAGACAGTATAGCTGGCCAGGCTAACAGTTTGTATTTTTAAGGTTTAACTTTTTTTCTCTTTTATTTCTTAGTTTGATTATTGAAAATATTTTTGGTTAGGACTTATTTTTTGGTTGTATTTCATGGTATAGATTGTCTTGTCATGCATGCCCTATTTTGTATTCCTTAGTAGAGTGGTTATGAATGTGTCTATGATTTTCTAATTAATCTACATAGTAAAATTAAAACTTTGAACATAACCATTTCCCATTCAAAATCATCAAATGTAGTCTGTAAAACCTATAAAAGTCATTTCTCATTTAGAATGAAACTAACAAAATAGTTTTCTGAGCTTAACTTTTTTTCTCTTTTCCTTTTTAAACAACTAGATGGATCCTTCCCAGTATACTGAGAAGAGTACGAGGGCTAATACCCTTATGAAAGAAATGACCCTTATGCATAGTAGATGAGAGAATATGAAGGTTGATTTCAATTCTAAGGGTCAAGCTACTGTGATTGCAAGTTTAAAATATAAGAGTTATATCATAATGTTAGAATGTATAAGAGTGCCAATCAATGACATCAAAGACAATATTTAGTAGGATGTCTTCGTATTTATTACTTATCTTTGATTTTTATTTAAGATATGTAATTATCTTCTTAGAATAATTGTATATAAGTATATGTGTGTTATTTTGTAGACCACATTTGATATTGATGCAAAGAAGAAAAAAGAAATCTTAAAGCTTACTGGTGAGTGATGGAAGTACTTCAAAAATTAGTTGACAAGGGATCACATCACCATCAAAAGGAAGGGTGATGTAAACCCCCTTAAGAAATACAACTTCCTTGATTAACAAGTATAAGATTAATTTGTGAAGCAGCACCAATCTAAGGCTTTTTGGGTAAATTTGGCCATTTTACATTATATTTTTTCAACTATATATTATAAGTAATTTAACCATCTTGTCAATTATATTTTTTTGTCAACAAGGTATGAGTAAAGCCAAGAGGGAGAGACAAACCAGAAACAAATATAAACATAGGTTGTATCATGGCGGATATGTGAAACTTGAGCAAGCTTTGTTAAAGGAAAAGCTTGTAGCACAACAAGCTTCCAATCAATCTGATCCACAATTTATTTCAACATATCAATTTGAATTATAGAAGAAAGCCAAGGTCAACACAAAAAGTGAATACACAACCAAAAAAAGCCAGATACTTGCCAAGAAAATTGTAAGTAATTTACAAGTTTTAATTGCTAAAGTAATTGTGTAAGTGTTAAGTCGTAATAAATATTCTTAATTGTATATATACCATAGAATTATCTTACACAACAATTAACCCAGTACTCCATTTGGAAGGATGGACATATTAACAGCTACATTGGGAATTGAAGAGCATCTCGATCATACTAGGGGTTGGAGGAGGAGTGGGTTTCAAGGCCTATTCTGGGGATCATTAAAATGTCTCTTAGGATTATTAATTTCTGTGGAGGATCTTACTACAAAGATTATTGCTCAAGTGGCATAGAAGGTGAGAGAGAGGATTACTGCTCAATTGAGAAAAAAAAAAACCCGAGCTAAGTGGAAAGAAATTTGGAAGATGTTTACCTACATTTAAAAGATGGGCATGCAGTTACTTTCAAACTCAAGGCTGGTTCTTGATGAGGTAAAGATTGCTCCCCTGCCTAATAACATGAAAGTCAGCTACCTAGGAGACCTTGACCCATTTACAAAGCTATCAGAGGTAAATGACCATCACTAAAAGCTTAAAATTCCTTTATTATGTAAGTAGTTTCTAATATCTTATATGAAAATAACATTATAATTAACTTTTAAATTTGGTGTTTTTGTCTGTATAGGAAAGAGCCAAAGGCTTTCTAGCTCTGGCACCTAAGAGATGTATAGTAGCATATGGAAGGGTTTTTCATAGCCACACCCTCCATTGCCAATAATTACTGTGTAAGCAAGTAAAGGTCATCATTGACACCCTTCTAGATTAAAGTGCAAAACCACTGGTGTCAATAGGTAAACTAAGGACAGTGGACAAGTGATTAGGATTTACATCATGTAGTCAAAGAGTCTTATCACTTTGGCCACAAAGGTATCATTTTCTATCTAATAAATAATTTTGTTTGAAAGACCCAATTTTACTATATTTCTAATATATATAATTTTATGCATATCAACTAGGCTACGGAGGAGGCCAGGAAGGTTAAGAGTAAGCAGACCAAAGAATCAATAACTCAACCAACTGATCAGCTAAATCAAACCTAAGAGATGCCTCATGTTAAGCTAAGGAAAATGTTATCAATTGTGGCTAAGAAGTTGGCAAATGAAACATTCATCCATGTTCATATGGATGCCAAGGTCGTGGGTTATGAATGTGACATTTATTTGACCAAGGACAACATCATGCAATTTTTAGCCATAGAAGAGATAAATATATCTTGTGTCCAAGTTTTTGAAATGTGAGTTTACCTTTAACTTTCAATTCATAATCTTATTTATATTATAAAGTTCAAGGTGTTTTGTTAATCATTTCCTTTATTTCCTTGTAAAAGCTTCTGCATTGTGACTGTGTGCCAAGGGACTAGATGACAGATTTCTATGTCTATAGTTACTTACATCATTAGGTACCAATAATGAAGACAAGACAATGTACATCTCAGATGACTTACAAAAAAGGAAGCTTTGTGCTTTGCACCATTTATCGAGTCATAAGTATCTAATGTGATATTTGATATTTTGTTATTATAGATAACTTGTTATTACTTATTTAATATTTTGTTATTATAGGCATCATTGGATGTGTGCATGATATTTTTCAAGAGAAATGTCATTTACTAGCTTGATCCCTTAAGGCATCTGATTTGCAAGAACATTAGAATCTTAGTTGACTTATGAGTTATTTTGTAAGTTAAACTTTAGTTTTGGAATTTATATTATAGATGATTTCCTTTATTAATATATTAGTTTCTTGCATAAATTTAATTCAACAGATGCATTAGGGTTTATTTTTACTTGGACAACAATGAAAAAAAGCCCAACACAAAATGGATCACCTTAAAAGTAAGTTTTTTGATCATATTGAATACCTTTTATAATATTTTAAGTAACTTCATATTTGATTAAAATGTTTATTTATATTTAATTTGTTACAATACCTCGTCAAACAATAAATGTTGAGCATGGATACTTTATATAGAGGTATATGAGTGACATAATCACTCAAATGAAGAAAGATCACCAAAATCCAAAAGAGGCACAATAGTTTGATTTATATATTTGATATATAAAAATGTGATTTGGATATGTGATATATAGATATGTTAAGATTTCTGTTACAAAAATTAAGGTATTGCTCTGTGATATATGGATATATGATTTATTGTATGTATTTGGGAATTACCAATTCTAATACTCAAGCTAAAATTGACTAAATTCAATATTAGTGGGCTAGATTTCTCCAACCCTATTGTGATAAGGACCAATAACAAAGTTATAATACTGTCTATTTTATAGTTATAATGAATTATACTATATATTTGTTTTGTTTTACTATAATCCTGCATTGTATGGTTGTAATGGATTAGACTCTGTTTAGAAAAAAAAAAACTAGTTAAGAGAAAAAAATATCAATTTTTTAATAGAAACTGACATCATTAATGATTTATACACCAGTTTCAAAATAATAATCAATGTCTAAAATGAAAATTATGACATATAATATTAGATACCTATTTTTGAAAAAGACTAGTTAAGAGAAAAGATGCTAGTTTTTAAATAGAAACCTACATCATGAATGATTTATACATCAATTTCAAAAAAAAAATCGACATCTAAAATGAAAATTATTACATATAATACCAAATGCATGTTTTTTTTATAAAAAAAAAAGACCAGTTAGAGAAAAGACATCTATTTTTGATATAAAACTAATGTCTAAAATCTCAACATTAGTTTTTTAACAAAAATCAATGTATAAAATCTCCACTCATTTTAAACAGATTTATATATTACAAATTAATATATTAAACATCTCTATTTTGTTAAAACACTTATTATTTTGCCCAAATTTATTTATAAACAAATTTTATTCTTTAACCATTAATTTTTCTATTCCAAATCAAATAATTCCATTTCACAAAAATAAAAAACATTTAAAGAATTTAATACTATTAAATTGGACAAAATATTTCAAGAATTTAAGCATTAATTTAATGGACAAAAATAATTTAGAAAGTAATTAGCCTTTGCGTAATTTATTTGTGAAATTGTAATATATTATCTAAGAAAAAAAATGAGTAAAAATAAATTCAAAATAAATTAAACACTTTGGCAGGAATATACATGTTTAAATAAAAATTAAAACGTTGGTTATAACTAAACAACTGACATCGAACGTCTTCTATTTGTATAGAAGTGCACATATGACTATCATTCTTGCTCTCTTCTATGTTTGATATCATAACTCTTTCCCCCTCCATCTCCAGTAATTCAAAGGCAATCTCACCTGCTTATTGACCACAAAAGCCTAACTTACTCTCACTTTTCCTTTTTTACTAACTTGAACTAATTTTCTTTGTCTCGCTCTCTCTATTTCTAAGTAATAATTATTTTTCTTTTTAAATTTTATTAATAATTGATATTGTGTGGATGAGATGAATTGTGTGTTGGTTATGTTTAATTGTGTGCCTTAGTTGTTTTTTAATTTTGGATCGTACCAACTGGAAGATGTAAATGGATTATCAATGAATGTGGAATATGTTAAGTGTGTGTGTGGTTGCATTTGTAGCCATAGATTCACATTGAATTTTAGAGATACAATAGTCACAATATCAACTACTCAAATCCATCATGAACAAAATGAATCACAATAATATATTATGCGAAAAATTAAGTGTAGATTTAAATCACAACTTTATAGTTTAAATGCATATTTGAATTGGTCTAATTAAATTCACAATAATACATTAGAATAAATTGAAATATTTCCATAATTCAAGGATTTTTCAAATTGAATTCATCCAAAATTATTTGTGGACTTGTGTATTTGTTGAAATTTAAATTTGATAGTTATGGATCATGGGTGGATGTCTATTGATCAGTTTGAGTGATAAATATGCAAATAGGGTTAAGGAATCTATTAAATTTGTTATTGATCGACGTGCTACAAATAGTAATGAGTTAATTAGGTGTCCTTGTGTGAAATGTTATTTTGTTAAGAGAATGAAAGTCAAGGAAGTAAAAGATGATTTATTTATTTATGGCATGGTAAAGGGTATACACGATGAATATAGCATGCTGGAAGTAAATTGTCTAGTATGGACAAGATAAAGGGCATACACAATGGATATGGTGCATGATGTTGTTGAAGATAATTTTATTAAGCAGATGCATATCCTTGAAAGCTTGTTAAGTAATGCAAAAAAGCCTTTGTATCTAGGTTGTACTAAATTTACACGATTGTTTATTGGTTGAGATTGTTCAACTTGAAAGTGGGGAATGGGTGAAGTGACAAGAGTTTCATAGTCTTACTTGAAGTGTTGAAAGATATGCTTCCAAAAGATAATGAACTTCCAAGTCATACTTATAAGGCCAAGAAAATATTGTGCCCAATGGGTATGGCGTATAAAAAGATACATGTTTGCTTTAATGATTGTATATTATACTAAAAAGAGTAAAAGTTTACTTGAGTATCCAAAATGTGAGGCATCACATTACAAATTGAAGAAAAATGATGCTATGAAAAACAAAAGGGCTTTAGCTAAGGTGTTATGGTATCTTCAAATAATACCAAGGTTTAAAAGCATATTTGTTAATACAAGAGATGCCAAGAACTTAACATGGCATACAGACTAGATGACTTCAAATGAAAAGCTTGGACGTATAACTTATTCTCCTTAATGGAAAACACTTAATTCATTATTTCTTGAATTTGGTAGTGAAGTAAGAAACCTTATGCTTGGACTTTGTACAATGGAATGAACCATCATGGTGACTTGAGCAGCAAACATAGCACAAGGCTCATTCCGTTAATGATTTACAATCTACTCCTTTGGTTATATATAAAGTGCAAGTATATAATATTGTCATTAATGATTTCAAGTCCCAAACAAGCAGAAAATAATATATATGTCTTTTTTCACCACTTATTGAAGACTCAAGGATGATATCAAATGAAGGTGTGTTGGTGTTTGATGATAATGTCAAGAGTCTTTTCAATCACATGCTTTGCTCTTTTACACAATAAATAACTTCCCAACTTATGGAAACTTGCCTAGATACAGCATTAATGGACATAAAGCATGCTTGATTTGTAAGAATAATACATCTTTTGTTAACTTAAGCATGGAAAAAAGACAGTGTATCTTGGTCACCAAAGATTTCTTCCCTTGTCCCACTATTATCATATACAAAGAAAGGCATTCAATGGGTCACCATAAGAGGGAAAAGCTCCAAGGCCATTAATTAGAAACCAAGTTTATGAACAGGTGAAAAATATTGATGTCATCTTTGGCAAACCTTATACACTTACTGGTGATAAAACTTCATGGAAAAAGATGTCTATATTCTTTGATCTTCCATATTGGCAAATCTTGTTTGTGAGACATAATCTTGATGTTATGCGTATGGAGAAAAATGTATGTGATAATCTCATTGGAAAGCTTTTGAATATACCAAGAAAAACTAAGGATAGAGTTAGAGCTAGACTAGACTTGGTTGGCAATACGAAAGGAATTAGCATCAAAAAATAAGGGTCAACATATGTATTTGCCTCCAACTCAACATATTATATCTAGAAAAGGAGAAAACAAGTTTCCATGAGTGTCTACGTGGTGTAAAGGTGTCGTAGGTGGATTCTTCAAATATTAAAAGCCTTATTTCAATGAAAGATTTGAAATTAATTAGTTTGAACTCTCATGATTGTCATGCTTTAATACAACAATTGTTATCGATAACTATCTGATCAATATTTCCTAAACATGTAAGACATGTTGTTATTAGACTTTGTTTTTTTTTTTAATGTAATATGTATCAAAGTTATTGACCCTAAGAAATTGGATGCCTTGTAAAAGGAAGTTATTGTTACAATGTGTCAATTTGAGATGTATTTTCCACCTTCTTTTTTTTGACATCATGGTGCATCTGGTTGTTTATTTGATGAGATAAAACTCTATAGACTAGTTTATTTGATATAGAAGTACCCATTTGAATGATATATGAAAATCCTAAAAGGGTATGTGAGGAATCAACATCAACCTAAAGGATGTATTATTGACGGCTATATAGCTGAAGAGGTTGTTAAGTTCTACAGTAAATACTTATCAAATATAGAAGTTATGAGTTCCCAAGTATCATCCTAAGGGAGGAATTGTAGGTAAGGTTACACTAGGGACCCGAGTGGTGAGCATCACTAATGAAATGTGGTTACAAGCATAACTTTATGTCTTGCATAATAGTGAAGAAGTAAAGTCTTAGTTGGATGAAAATATGACTCTTAAAAGATACTAGAATCATGGAAAGAATAAACAATTGATACAAGTTAAACACATCTACTCCGTCATCACTTAGTTCCAAAATCAAGTTCATTTTTGGTTGGTACAAATACCAAATGATGTTTCTGAAACTAAAAGATGGTTAGCCTATGGGCCTTATATGGAGGTCTTATCTTATAGTAGATATGACATCAATGGGTATTCTTTCTATACAAAGGGAAACGATAACAAGAGCACTATGCAAAATATTAGGGTTACTTTGGTAGCTCAATCAATGCATGTTTCTAGTTCCAAAGATACAAATCATGTATACGCAAATATGTCATATTACTAGGTCATTGAAGACATATGGAAGCTTAACTACATCAAATTTAGGGTGCCTGTGTTTCAATATAAATGGGCTAACAATAACAACAGTATTCAAGTTAATGAGTTAGGGTTCATGTTAGTGGATCTTAATAAAGAGGGCCATAAAGGGAAACCGTTCATAATGGCATCCCAAATAGAACATGTTTTTTTATATCATAGACTCGGCTGATAAGAAGTGGTCTATAATTTTTCAAGGGAAGAGATAGATTGCTAGTAATAGGGATGAAGAAAAGATAAGTAATAATATTGAGGAAACCGCTCCTTTCTCTTTAGGACTATATCCAATGAATGATGAAGGCAACTTAAAGGAGTTCTATGTGCGAAATGATCATGGTGAAGGGATATGGGTTAAAGATCCTCCTACAGAAAAAAATTAGGAAAAATCAAAGGTAATTGATCAACTTTGTTGGCAACTATATAATTTTAAGTTTAGATGCTTATACTTGATATATTATATGTTTATTGCATACAGGAAACTAGCAATATAATTTTTAGTTTAGAAGCTTATACTTGATAATGTGTTTATTAAAGTTAAGATGACTTGATAATAAAATTATTTGATTTCAATGGAATAGAAACTGCCTCAGGAAGGAATTCAGTCATCTGATAATAATTACACAATCTGTATAACATCTTAAACGGTTTGCTCATATGAAATACATATATCATTTTACTAATTTCATAAAAAAATTAAAATTCTATCTTTTAAGTAAATTGACTTCCATGAATTGTAAGTATAAAAATGTAGCTTTGAATTATATGGATGGACAAACAACACTTGAAATTTCTTCCCTGAAGTTCTCACCAATGTTAGAAATTGCATTACAAGATACAACAACACTAAAATTTCTTTCAGGTAATTGATTGTGTTTATTGTATATGTAGGCAACTATATAATTTTTAGTTTAGATGTTTATACTTGATATATTATGTGTTTATTGTATATGTAGGTAACTAAGATGCTTAACTATACTTGAAACTCTCATCAATGTCAGATATTATATTGTAGGAGAAGGCTTAACTAAAATAGAAGTATAATTGAGAAAATTTAGTTAGAAAGTAAGTAAAATGATTATTATGTATAGACTTCTTAAAATGACATGTTTTGATTCTAATTTAGTTTTACAATGTCTTTAATTTTTTATTGATCCAATAAAATATTTGAAGTTGTTGAAATTAGGATTGCGTTGGGTAATTGTATACTTTGGTTCGATAGTTCTTTATGCAAAAATATAAATAGTAGTAGGTTTTTGTAAAAATATAGCAAGCTAGTAGGAGATTTCTACAAAAAAAATGTAGCTAGTCTAAAGTTCTTTTAAGGGAAAAGACATCAATTTTTAATTAAAATCAACATCTTTAGTGTTTAAGAAAGGAATTCAGTTTGTAAAAAAAAAAACTAATGTTTTAGTGGAAGAAAAGACATCAATTATTAATAAAAAATA
Source organism: Saraca asoca (assembly GCA_026873985.1). Classification (NCBI taxonomy): domain Eukaryota; kingdom Viridiplantae; phylum Streptophyta; class Magnoliopsida; order Fabales; family Fabaceae; genus Saraca; species Saraca asoca. The sequence continues at coordinate 25,667 of JANHAO010001284.1, forward strand.
ATGTGTAAAAATTTTTTCCAAATAAAAAGACATCAATTGTATATTGATACCAACATCATTTCCTTTTTTTACATGTTGGTTAAAAAATTGACGTGAATTGTTTTAACCAACCACATCATTCAGATAGATGTCTATCTCCAAACGAATGAGAAATGTGTGAAACAATTGACTTGTAAATGTGTTTTTGCAATAGTGACTATGTTAAGATAAAGAGACTTGCCTTGTTGAAGACTAAATGTCAGGTCTAATATATTATTCTATATAATACCTTACTAGAACTAAGATTTAGTGTCAATCATTAGTTCTTGGGCTACATGTTTGTCTCTTAATTGATACCATTTTGAAACTTTGAAACATTCAAGTTTGATATATTTATATCTGTTTCTAGCTCTTAGGTTTGATGTTTGTCTCTTAATTAACACTCTTTTGGGAATTTTAAGACAATTAACTTTATTGTTACTAGAAAATTTCTTTACCTTGTTATTGAACTTGTTGTAAAGAAATCGTCAATGACTGACTTGAAAAATAGCATGTTTTGCTAAACATGATTGGATTGATGTGTGTGGAACTATTTTGCCTGCTTATTTAATTATGCTAGACATGGTTGACTTTGATGTTATCTATATGTGTGGGACTATTTTGCTTGCTAATTTGATTATGCTGGATATGGTTGACTTTGATGTTATCTTAGGCATGGATTACTTATCAACACATCATGCATGTGTTGATTGTCATAATAAACTGATTAGTTTTCATGTACCAAATAAAGAAAATTTTTTGCTCTAAAGAGATAGGGGTGATATTCCTGTCAACCTTATTTCTACTTTGAATACCAAAAAGATGATTAAGAAGGGATATGAGGCTTATCTGGCATTAATCTAAGACACAAAACTGATGGAATAGAAATATACCAGTGGTTTAGGAGTTCTTATATGTTTTTCCTAAAGAACTACCTGGAATGCCATCGGAATGAGAGGTTAAGTTCTGCATTACTATTATTCCTGAAACTGACCCCATTTCTATTCCACTATACTACCTAGCATCAGTTTAATTAAAAGAGTTAAAAGTGTAACTATAGGACTTGGTAGATAAGGGTTTCATCTGTCCTAATGCTTCACCATGGGGAGCTACTATGGTATTTGTTAAAAAGAAGGATGGAACTTTAAGACTATGTATTGATTACAAGCAGTTGAATAAAGTCACCATGAAGAATAAACATCCACTGCCAAGAATTAATGATTTGTTTGAACACCTCCAAGGTGCTTAATACTTTTCCAAGATTGAGTTATGATCAAGCTACCACTAACTACGAATCAATAAAAGGACATCCCAATGATTGTTTTTCGCACATGGCATGGCTATTATGAATTCCTAGTGATGTCTTTTAGGTTGACTAATGCTCCCACAGCTATCATGGACCTGATGAATAGGATCTTCAAACCATTCTCGATCAATTTGTAATTGTGTTCATTGATGACATCTTGGTGTATTCCCCTGATGATATGAACAACATCTCAGAATAGTATTGTAGACTCTCAAAGAATATCAACTGTATGATAAATTTTTGAAGTGTGAGTTCTGGCTGTCCAGTGTAAATTTTCTAGGACACATGGCTTCTAAGGAAGGTATCAATATGGATCCCAAGAAGGTAGAAGTGGTCTAAAACTGGCCTAAACCTATCTCAATGATTGAGATTCATAGCTTCTTGGGTTTAGTTAGGTATTATTATCACTTTGTAAAAGACTTCTCTTGGATTTCAACCCCATTGACCAAGTTGACTTAAAAGCATGCTAAATTTGTATGGTTTGATTTATGTGAAGCAAGCTTCCAGCAACTCAAAGGGTGTTTGACCACAGCACCAGTGTTAGCCTTACTTACCAGTAGTGATAACCCCACCATTTATTGCAATGCTTCCAGGATTGGTCTCAGGTGTGTTTTGATGTAGCATGGCAGAGTCATAGCCTATGCATCAAGGCAACTCAAGAAACATGAACAGAATTACCCTCCTTATGATCTGAAAATGGTTGCAGTGGTATTTGCATTGAAGATTTGGCACTATTATCTATATGGTGAAAAGTGTGAGATTTACACCGATCACAAGAGTTTAAAGTATATCTTCAAGTAGAAAGACCTGAACCTAAGGCACTGCCACTGGATGGAATCGATGAAAGATTATGATTGCTCTATCTTGTACCATCCAAGAAAGCCAATGTAATGGTTGATGCATTGAGTAAAAAGTCAGCGGGAAGTCTTGCTCATATTGAGGTTTATAGGAGGTCGATCATTCAAGAGATGCACAAGGTGGAAGCCTATAGGGTTCAATTGCAAATATTGAAACCTGGGATATTCATGGCCCATGTGCAAGTGTAGTTTCCACTTATTGATCAAATTGTGATTGTATAGGCTCAAGATATGAACATAAACAAGTTGCTTGATAAAATGAAGAAGGAACCAAATTCGAGCCTTGCAACTAATGATAGAGAAGCCTTAACTTATCATGGTCACATATAGGTGCCTAAAGTTTCTAATCTACTCATCAACTTAGGCATACAGCTTATTCCTCTTCTTATGCTATGCACCCTGGCAGTAACAAGATGTATCAAGATCTAAAGATAGGTTATTGGTAGGAAGGAATGAAATAGGACATAACAAATTTTGTTTTCCGATGTCTCACATGTTAGTAAGTAAAAGCTAAACACTAGAGACCTGTAAGCTTACATCATAATCTTAAGATTCCTGAATGGAAATGGGAAAGGGTAACCATGGACTTTCATACTAGATTACCAAAGACTCCAAAGGGCTATGATTCTATTTGGATGATTGTCTATTGTCTGACCAATAGTGCTCACTTTCTTCCTATGAAAACCACTTATTTAGCCTCCTAGTATGCCTAACTGTTCCTAAATCAGATTATGTCCTTACATAGAGTTCTGTTATCAAATAGGATAAGCATTGTGGCTTATAGGCTAAATCTACCCCTAAAATTGGAGAACATCCATCTTATTTTCCATGTGTCCATGTTGAAGAAGTATGTTCTAGATCCATCTCACATTCTTAACCAAATTCTCATTGAGTTGGACAGTCCCTTGATTTATGAGGGGCATCTTGTAGTGATAATTGACCAACAAGTCAGAAATCTCTACTCCAAAGAATATCCTTCTATGAAGGTCCTATGGCAAATTAAACCATGATAAAGAAGAGATGACTTGGGAATCTAAGCCACTTATGAAGGATAAATACCCCTATCTATTCGAATGACTTATCGATATGAACCTTAAGTAAATAATCTAATACTTTATTTTGATCCTGTATAACTATGCTTCTAGAATTCAAGTTTTTTCCTTTTCTAGTGGATTGTAGTGTGTGTGCTGAGGTTTTGATGGGATCAAAGTGCAAATATCACCATTTTCTTTTATTTTCTTTTTCTTTTTCTTTTTCCCTTCTTTTTTTCCCTTTTTCCTATGCGGCCCTTTCCTGTTCTACCATATTTTTTGAGAAACCCTTTTCTATTCCCCAAAAACCTCTAATATGCTAGGAGACAATCTTTTTCATTTCTCCATCATCGGATGAGATCAAGCCTCCCCTCTTCTTCCTTTCACCTCTCCAGCATCTCCCCACCACCAGCCTAGCTCATCAGCTCATCCCGCTCTCCCAATGCCTCCTAGCTTGGAAGTGAGCTAGCTTCCCTGAGGATTTCATCTCTTTCTTCCTCCTCTTGTCTGGCAACCATCCCTCCTCCAAGTTAACTCGCTGATCCAGTCCTCAACTCCCTTATGTCCCTCCTCTACAACAGCTGCTATAGTGCTAAGTGAAGGAGCATGTTAGCTTTGGACCGTCGGAGTTGAACGTTGGTGATCCTCACTGGTAGGAGATCTACAGATCAATTCCATCTTCTCTCTTACCTAAATGGAACCCTAACCCCATGTCAAACCAATGAGGATATCTATACCCTCTTCCAATCTGATTTTCTTGTGTTGATTTTGTTCTAGGATCAGATTCATGAAATTAAATAGATCTTATGATAATCCCAAAAATTTATTTTGTGATCACAATGGTTGTGGTGAACTAGTTGAATAAGCCAATTTGGGAAAGCTATAGTTCAAAAATTTTCATTTAAGGTTATCTAGATATCCTCAAGGTGAGTAGATAATCATGCTCTTTGTGAATCCCTTTTTGCAAAACAAAACAATTTTGTTATCTAGAACATTACCATTTCTGAATAAATTGAATATTGATGTTAGCTTGACTCAGAATTTTTACTATATGTTACATAGATTTTAAAAAGATTTACTAGTGTATTTATGTATTTTATATTAATTACTGTTTATAGAATCAGTGATTTAATTTTACCATGATATTTTATTTTTTATATTCATGAATTATATACTACTTGAAATGATTGACAATATTTTTCTGAATACTGATATCATGAACTGATTAGAACTATTTCTTATTTCTGGATATATCTGGTAGCATAATGCTTTTTGGTTAATTGCTTGTTTTTTTGAAATCATGAATCCACTAGAAATTCTTTAGAAAAACCTCAAGTGCACTTGTGATTAGAATATCTGTTGGAGTAATAAGGAAAGAATATCTAAATCTAATATAAGCATAAGGTATATTACGACGATATCTATTAGGTATGGCTACCTTTAGCAATTATCTTTTGGACTCCAGTTACATTTCAAAATTCAAGAATTCTTGTGATACTTGAGTATTTGTACATTTCAAAGAATTCAAATGATTTTTTTGGTATTATTATTTTGTTGAATATTTCCCATTATGTTATACTCTGCTTCAAATTTTAATTTGTCGATCACTATATTTATTGATATGACTTTTCTGACAATTAAAGCATCTAACTTTATTTTAGATTGTTTCCATTAAGCTATTAAATTTATCTTTACCAATGCATGTTTCACTACTTAGATTTATGAACTTAAATTGCAATTGAGTTTTGATTTTTTGGAGGGATTATCTACTCACTGAGTTTATGTGAAACTCACCCCGTTTTCTTTTATGTTTTTCAAAGCTTGAAATCACCCACACCATCCACCCTCACCCATTCGGTTCAGGATCTGCTCCTTGACTAAGTAGATCATTTCCTATGGAGCTTAAGGTATATGAATAGTGTATATGTTAGCAGTTGGCATAGTTATGATATGTATATGTTTTGTCTGAATGTTGCCCAGTAGGTTATAGACTTGTGTTGTTTAGGCTATTATGATCTTGACTTTTGCTGTACAGGTTGTATATAGGGCGTGTAGCCCTTGTTTGTTGTATTGGCTTTATGCCTAGAAGTTCGAAAAACAAAAGAAACTCTACCAAATTTTTGATAGAAATTAAATGGTAATATACGATATTTATACTTCGTTTTGGTAGTGGTTTTAATATAGTCATGTCGTATTAGGAATGTTCCTACATCATTAAGCTTGTAAAAGGTTTCTCAATGATGACCTATGTGGATCACTTACTGTGGATAGGGATGTCACATAAAAGAAATAATTTCTACTTTAAAAAGGTGGATTTTGTTCTTGGTCATGTCATCGTGCCATCAATTATTTTGATCTAACTTTTTTTCTAAGAGGTGGAATAGAAAAATCCGGTTAAAGCATAATGTTCATACGTCTATAATGTATTGTATGTCCTATATTTCTAACGTATAGCATTGAATAAATAGAATATTTTATATTATCTTAAGATTTAATAACTATATTTACAAATAAACAAGACATCGAACAAAACAAATAGGATCTAGAGCTTAGGCAAAGCAAAGTAAAAATAAAATATATTGACACAGGTAAAAACTAAAGAAAATTTATGCACTTCCAACACCAAGCTATAACGAGCATCCGCCAGCCGCGGCTGTCTTGATACTTGGTAATATCAGTACACACATATAGTTAGCTTTTACTTCATTCGCATACAATATTATATCATTTTATGGCGTATGACCCAAGAAACTATCATAGATACCCACCAACGCTTTAGAATACATCTTAATACCTCTCAAACCATATGATATTGCTCACCTTCATGGAGTTCTAGGTGATCTTCCGATAAAAGGAACTTGTCAATGTTCTCATGGTGGTTGGACTTGCAAACAAAATAGATCACAGTTTGGATCACAGATTGAAATAAGAACAACATAGACAGCACCAACACAAACAAAATCCAAAATGTTAGTTTCTCCACAGATCCTAGACTACGTCGATGCACAACGAACTTTATAAACCTAATTTCTACTAGAGCAAACAAAAAATTGATCTTAAGAGATATGAGTATAGCCAAGCCCAACTTCCCTTTAATCAGTTTCATGCTCTTTATCATGGCTTGAAATCCGTACGAGTCTTCTTCCAACACGGACATGACACAAGCCAAATTCCAAATTACAGACAAGTACACAATCCCAACAAGATATATGATTGCTATGACCAAAAAAATTGCAAACCCATAATTTCTCAAGCCAATATTAAGTGTCCATACGAAGCTAAAAGAGCTCCCACGAATATGCAAATGAAAAAGGAAGCGTAAGCACACAAGAAAGTGACCAAAAGCCGTTTCCGAACCTCAAGGAAAACGCCCATGACATTCTTGAAGGTTGGCTCTCTGGCAGTATAGATGGAAGCGATGGTGTAAACGACAGAAGAAGTGGAGACGAGGGAGAAGATGGTAAAGGAAATGAAAGAGACGAGCTTGAAGATTAAGAGAGTGATTAATTCTAACACGAGCAGGTATTTGGGCGTGTGCTGATGAGTTATTATTAACTTTTCTCGGTCGTGTATCATCTTACTTAAGATGAAATCAAAGACGTCTATGTAAACCAAGAAAATGAAGGCGAACGGGCAGATTAGGGGTAAGGTGATTTGATTGAAGATCTTTTTCCATGAAGATATGAGCTTGTAGGTTTCTTTGTAGACACCAAAGAGCCCAAGAGATCGCATCTCTTCTTGTTCTCTGTTCATGGCCAGTTTTTTGTTTAGATGGTGCTATAGTTGAAGGGTGAGCTGAGTGTAGAGTGGATGGCAAGAGGAGGCGTGCAAGAGACCATATATAGAGGAAAAACTCTAGACACAATGGGCATGTCTCATGCATGTTTTAGGGAGAGGTGGTGCTGCAAGTCTGTGGGGCGATAACCCCTCTCTGGACGTGCATGAGATGGCTCTATTTTGAGTGATTCTCTAATCCTGTTACACATAGCAGTATGAAGTAGATTTATTTTTTCTTCATTATGGTCTTTGTAGATGGTATGTTAATGGACACTAATCCCCTTCTTCAATAATTTTAAGAAACTAAATTCAATTAAATCAATAATTTTTACATAATATATCAGTATATTAATTTATCAAATTTAATTTATGGTACCTTCAAATTAGTTTAAAATTTCAAATAATATTAATGTGTATCATCTTCAAATAATTATTAATATTGTTACAATAAAATTTAAATATATAAAACGTACAAAAAATGTGCAAGCAAAAAGATGAACAAAAGATCAAATGTGTTTTCTTAATTACTTGAATAAATAATATTCATAACCTAGTTAGCTGGTACTGCTAATGATCTGAATGAATTGATTCTTTTTTTTTCCTTCCGTTGGCTAAGCTAAGATTTTGAATAAGTGTTCTAAATAGGAGGATTGTTTTTATATGCTGTGCACTGTTGCAAAATCAACTTTTTTCCCTTGAAACTTTTTCCTCCTCAGTGTAGTAAATTCGTTTTCAAAATGTTATGCATGTTTTAAATGATTGGTCACTCTTATTATCACAATAAATAAATTTTATATAAAATATGTGTACAGCATTCAAGCATGCAAAGTAAGGGAAAAGAACCCATTTCCTAGAATGTTACAACTAAATAGAAAGTTGCCCCCCCCCCCTTTTTTTTTTTTGCTTTCATCCACACGGTGTCCGGGGAAAACAATTTTTTAGGTGTAGTGATATTTTAAAACTATTTTCTTATATAGTTGATGTAACTTTTAAAATATCCCTAAGCGCACGGCGTAATTATAGCTAGTACCGGCAAATATGAGTCGATCCCATAGAGAAGTTAATATTAAGTACTAAAATCCTTACAACTCAACTATCCAAATTTATTGAGAAAAGAGACAGTAATAAAAAATAGTAAATAGATAAAGAAGAATAAAAGAAGAAAATTTAAGAAAGAAAGAACATAAAGGTGCAACTAAAGAAGATATCAAATATAAAAAGGCCTAGGATTAGGACTTACCTCACCTATGATTCTTGGTAAATATTATAGAATTTCCTTATTTTAATTATTCAGACAAATGGGGTTGGTTTGGCCTTTATTAATTACTAGCCTCTTTCAAGGTCTAACAATCGTACCTAATTTAATCTAATACCTATTTTCGTGGATTAAATTAAACTTTGGC